>JACGAQ010004160.1:0-18593 GCA_014119065.1 Orius insidiosus | reverse complement strand
TTTTCGAAAAAAAATTAAAAAAATTGACCAAAAAACTTCAAAATTATTCGAAAAAAAAAAATGAAAACGGATTTTTCGAAAAAAAAATGGAAAAAAACTCGAAAATTTTTCGAAAAAAAAAAAACGGAAAATTTTCGAAAATTTTTGAAAAAAAACCGAAAAATTTTCGAAAAAAAACTAAGAAAATTTTTGGAAAATTTTATTTTATTTTTTATTTTATGTGTTATACTACCCCTCCGTTATACTTCCCCTCCCACACTATACTTCCCCCTACGTTTTACGTCCCTCCGTTATACTTCCCCTCTATACTTCCCCCTCCTATGTAGATACTTCTCTTTAAGGAAGTTTCGTTGGAAGCTCTTCAAACCACTACTTTTCCTCCCTGCAAAACACTTTGGTGGTTTCCAACGGTTTTTTGTCCAAAATATTCTTTTTGGTGCGTTTTCTGTTTCTTTGGTCCAGAAACACCATTTTTTAAGGGCGTTGACAAAGTTTTTTTTCTTCCTTTTTTATTTTTATAGGCGTGAAACTCTCTTTTTACTGTCTTCCCTTTTGTATTGTCGGAATGGGAATTCGAGGTGTTTCATAAAGGAAGGTGCGAGGCCCTCAAGTGCCCTAATAGCAACTGAGTCACTGTTTAACCACCTTAGGGCATTGTTAGCCAGCCTTCTAACCTTACGGCTGACTAATGTTTTATATTCAAATTAGAAGCTCTAAAACAAATTTTTTTTTTACTATTAAATCTACTTTTTTAAAATCTCTTCCTTTCTCTCATAATGAGATTGAGAAAAACCATTAGCATGTCGCGTGTAAAGGGAACCAGTTTTTGTCCGAGTCTCAACAAAGCCTTTCTAAATAGGTTTGCACCTGTTTTGAAGCTCTCGACTAAGAAGATAAAGCAGGCTCATGTCCGTCCAGTACCCGCCCTCAGGTAGAACATAATTTAAGCCTCTTTGCAAACTCGCAATACTCGGAAATTAAAAAAAAAATAAGAAAAAGAATTTTTTTTTCAAAACTTTGGACCCTTCTAAGATACAAAATTTTAGTTTTATCCTTCAAAACCGTTGATATTTTTTAAAAAGTCCGTTTGCTAGAGTGGGGATGAAATTTTTTAAGTGGGGAAGAAGACAGGTGTGCAGCAAAGGGGGGATGGCGGCCAGGTAGAGAAAGCACAGACGCATTCTGTTTTATCCTTGTGTTGTGTTTTTTCTCGTTTTTTCGGATTATAACGAATATCTGGTAAGAAATTTTAATATTTTTATCCATATACAGCCTAATAAAAAGAAAACGGAAAAAAAATTTTATCTAGTCATCTTTTGATGTTCCATACGCCACATATCAAGTGAGAGAAAAATAATAAAAATAAATCAAATTAAAATATTCTTTATACGTTATGGAAAGAGTTAATGAAAAATTCAAAACTCATCCTCGGCAAAAAGAATCAATTATTCAGATTTTTCAGGTTCCGAACAATATTAGCGATTCGAAAAGGAAATTCGTTTTTCAAACTTTAAGCCGGACGTGTCCTGTCAGAGGGCTCCTAAATTAAATAGAGTTTGATTAGGGAGAAGCTGGTCTTTTTTCAGATATTCCAGCGGAAAAAAAAAAGAGCGAACAAAAGAGGAAACTATGAGATAAATTCATCCGGGCCTTATCGACATGTCACTTTAACTTCGTTGATGCTTCCCTTATCCGAAAAAAAATTTTAAACTTTGAGGAAAAAAAATTGGCTGCCTTTTATCGGGTGAAAGCTTTCTCTTGACCTCTGGGTACTAAAGAATTTACAAGCGGTTTGACCTAGTCTGGTCCATTGTCAGTTTAACAAGCTTTATTTGAAATATCTTTGAAGTTGAGAGTTGTTTATGAAAACTTATTGCTCATTGAAACGCTTGGCAAATATCTAAAGTTTTTAAGCATTTCAAATTTACCACTTTTAGGCACTGAGTGGGAGATCATCTAATTTTTAAGTATAAAACCAAGGCAAAAATAGCGTACAAGAGAAACCATCGTGAAAATCGAGTCTTAAAGCGCCGGTGGGTACCCAGCTGGCATTTGGAAGCCACAGGCTCCAGTACCCGCATATTTAGTTAGCAAACTGGTGCCGAAACTAGGGATAATTGCGTCTTCAAGGCTGTCTAATAATTGGTACTCCTGAAGGGAATATTTAAAAATTAACTGGACTTGACTGCACACGCCAGGTGGGCGCTTGCATCGAATGAATAGTTAGTTGTTGGTCGAATCTAGAAGCGGTAGCCCAGCAAACCCGACCGAATTTTTCAACTGATTTTTTCCTCGAGTTTGTGCTCTTCTTAAGGGATTTTTTCTCCGTTTTCGGGAGTCTTTAGGTTCTTCGGCTTAGAAACAAATTTTTACCGGTTTTCAACAATTTTTTGCCAAGAGAAACCCCTTTTTCTCTGTTTTTAGGGGTTTTACTTGATTTTTTTCCCGATAAATGCCCATTTTATAGCATTTTTGTGCCTTTTTTTTGCCACAAAACCCTATATCTCTGCTGATTTTTTTGTGTATGATACTTTGTGCCCCAGAATTTGTCAATTATTGATTTTTTTTCTAATCCAATTTGCAATTTTTTGCACGTCGGTGAAGTTTAATCAGATAAATTAATTCGGATGAGCAGTTCCAGCGCAGTTCGAAGGGGACTAATTTAAACGTTGTTTAAGTTCCCATTTTGCTATCCTTTTCATCGAAGCTAAAAGTACCATTAAATGCCTCAAAATCCACTGAACATTATCTTGTAGATTATTATCTATAGGTTGCCTCATGATAAGCTCTTTTTATGTTTAGTAGATCAGTTTCACCTCGTTATTCCCATGTGTGTGATTAATCGCATCGAGGTAAGAAGACCGCAAGTTCGTTAAGAGAAAATCACGTTTGACCTCCTTTCAGAAGTCTTCTTCATTTTAAAAAACGCGTTTCCTTATTTTGTACACCTAGTAGTTCATTTTTTCAAAATTTTGAACATTTTAGGCGTTAAAGTCCATCAAAAGTTGACCTTCTCCGTGTAAGAAGGTTATTGAAGTATAACAATTAAGAAGGTTAATTTTTAAAGGCTTGTAAATCGTAAGCCGTTACAGATATTGAAAGAATGCACAAAATAAACTCTGTTGGAAATTTAATTTTCTTTAATTTTTATTCTATTCATTTTTTCTCTAGGACGCACTGTTTTCAAGATAATTTATTTTTAAAAAATTATTTATCGAAAATGGTGCATCCTAGAAAAAAATAATTAAGTACAAATTTATAGAGAATTAAATTTCTACAATTTTTATTTATTAGGTGTACAAAATGAAACTCAGCCACAGGGTAAATTTGAATTTTGTAGATTTTAGCCGAGTTTCATTTTGTACACCTAATATTTTCACCGAAATATCGATCGTTTAGACATAGTAGCAAGTGTGACTAAGGGCCCATAACGTAAAGGGGAAGAGGTACTCAAATGGTGGAAGGAGGGGAGAGGACCCCGCTTGTTTCGGCCAAAACGTATTGAGTTGTCATGCGAGGGACAGTCCAAAAATTTACGGCGTCTTCGTCCGAATGAAAGGTACCGAGAAATATTTTGACTTTCAGAATTAATTTTATTCCTGTTAATTAATGAAACTAATTAACGACTAGAAAGGAAGATTCAGAGGGGTCTCTTTGTTGTTTAATTCGCCCGAGGTTTCTTATTCTTAGGCTTCTCGACAAAGAATCCCTTCTCTTGATCCTTCCTTATCTTTTCCCTGAAGATTCACGTTCCCCCTTACTTAAAAAAACCGGAAAACGCGACATTTATAGTCGGAACGTCATTAAGCCACGGTTACGCCTCTTTATCCGGAGTTTCTTTAATTTCAAGGGGTAATTGCCAAGAAAATCTTGATGAGATTCGGAAAAGGATGGGAATTTTGTTGAAATTCGGTTTATGCAGATTACGCCGGAAGGTTTCACGTCGGCATAAAGGAAGATATCGCATACGTCAGGTATTGTGTCCCGGTTACGAGATACGGGTATGCGGGAGGAAACTCAAAAGGATCGATAAAACCGGACTTTCTATTCCATCCACGCTGACACCCAATTAGGCAGAGATGAGGCTTTGAATGAAAAAAATAATTGCGGACTTTCTGTCGGAAAATTAAACAGATTCTTTTCTCTTTCCCTTTTTTCTCACAACGCGTTATTATTTTTCTCTATTCATTGTTCTTCTTCCCTGATTATTCTTCATCTGTTGACTGTTCCTTAAAACTTAAAAACTAATTTAGAAACTCGGCTAAAATCTTCAAATTCAAATTTACCCAGTGGCTGAGTTTCATTTTGTACACCTAATAATTAAAAATTGTAGGAAATTTAATTCTCTATAAATTTGTACTTAATTATTTTTTTCTAGGATGCACCATTTTCGGAAAATAATTTTTTTTAAAAAATTTATCTTGAAAACAGTGCGTCCTAGAGAAAAAATGAATAGAATAAAAATAAAGAGAATTGAATTCCAACTGATTTTATTTTGTGCATTTTTTCATATCTGTAACGGTTTACGATTTACAAGCCTTTAAAAATTAACCTTCTTAATGGTTATACTTCAATAACCTTCTACACGGAGAAGGTCAACTTTTGATGGACTTTAACGCCTAAAATGTTCAAAATTTTGAAAAAATGAACTACTAGGTGTACAAAATGAAACTCGCTAAAATCTACAAAATTCAAATTTACCCTGTGGCTGAGTTTTTTTTACACATAAATAAAAATTGTAGGAAATTTAATTTCTATAATTTGTACTTAATTATTTTTTTCTAGGATGCACCATTTTCGGAAAATAATTTTTTTAAATAAATTTATCTTGAAAACAGTGCGTCCTGAGAAAAAATGAATAGAATAAAAATTAAAGAGAATTGAATTTCCAACTGTTTTTTAGTGAATTTTTTCAATATCTGTAACGGTTTACGACTTACAAGCCTTTAAAAATTAACCTTCTTAATAGTTATACTTCAATAACCTTCTTACACGGAGAAGGTCAACTTTATAGGCTAAAACATTTTCCCCGAAAGAGGTAGAAACTCTGGAAACAAGATGTCCTTTAAAAAAAAATCTCTTCAAGGTGAAGAAATTGCATAAATTCGATTCTGATTATTTGGGAGATGAAAAAAGATCTTTTTTTTTCCGCCACGTTCCTATTTAGCTGAATGTCGAAACATCAAACCATTTGTCGTCCTCCTCACAGCGAGGCCCCTTTTTAAATCTCCCCCGGGGTCTCATTCATATGCAGATTGAACGCTCCGAAACTCACCCCTTTATCCTTTTGAATATGAAACGGCGGAGAAGGCCAGTGAGCTTAGAGCAGACATTTGACTTTTTCAAAAGCTTTACCGGAAGCTCTAAATGGAACGTCTCGCGTATGTTATAATTACAGTCCTCTCCTATCCGGTCTTTCTTTATTATCTTGAACATTCGTTTTCTTCGGCGAAGGTTTTGCGGGTGTTAAACCGAAAGCCGCAAAATGTTTACAAAAATCCTCTCTCATATTTTATGTAAACATTTTCATTTTAAATTATTCATTTTCCCTATGGAGTTTTCAGCTTTTGGAATTTAACTATATCTCCAAAAATTATCATATTTTAAAGTTTTGTGAAGTCCCTCGTTTTTCATTTTGAAAAATGACATAAGCAGGCACGTATAAATTTAAAGGAAAATTTTTTTCCCACCTTTAGGAAGAGGGTTCGATAACCTAGAAGGTTGAATCTGAAGGGCGAAGCTCAACTGTTGCACCCCTCCCTCTGATTCCTACGTTTAACGACTTGTGGGGGAGAAAACGGGCGAGAAAAAATTATAATCGATCCGGGTATTTTTTTTTTTCTTTTTAACGGAATCCGCAGAGGAAGTTTTGCTTTAAGATTCTATATAACGATACTCTTATTTTCGATTTTAACTCCTCGAAGAGAAGTTATTGTGACACCCTTCATTTCTGGATCTTCGGAAAAACATGACAAGGCATCTTATGGCTATCGATCTCATGTGAACCTTGTAAAAAGTGAATAAATGAAAATTTTGTTCATATTTTACCCTTGAAACCGGCGGATTATATCGGAAAATTACTCTCTAGTTCATAAATCTCGAAGAAAAGTGTCCGCTGGACATACCTGGCCTGCCTAGGCATGCCCCGAAATGCCTAGAAAGCATTTACATGCCTGGACACGCCTGGGAAAGCCTCGACTTCCCTTAGACATCCAGGACATGCCGTAGACTTGCCTGGGTATGCCGTAGACTTGCCAGGGTATGCCGTAGACATGCCTGGGCATGCCGAGACAAGCATAGGTATGCCTGTACATGCCTGGGAATGCCTGACAAGCATGGACATCCCAGGACATGCCGTAGACTTGCCTGGTTATGCCTGGACATGCCTAGACAAGCATGGGTATGCCTGGACATGCCTAGACAAGCATGGGTATGCCTGGACATGCCTAGACAAGCATGGGTATGCCTGGACATGCCTAGACAAGCATAGGTATGCCTGGACATGCCTATACAAGCATAGGTGTGCCTGTACATGCTGGGAATGCCTTGACAAACATGGACATCCCAGGACATGCCGTAGACTTGCCTGGTTATGCCTGGACATGCCTGGACAAGCATGGGTATGCCTGGACATACCTAGACAAGCATAGGTATGCCTGGACATGCCTATACAAGCATAGGAGTGCCTGTACATGCCTGGGAATGCCTTAACAAGCATAGACACGCCTGGACATGCCGTAGACTTGCCTGGGTATGCCTGGACATGCCTAGACAAGCATAGGTATACCTAGACATGCCTAGACAAGCATAGGTATGCCGGACATGCCTAGACAAGCATAGCTATGCCTGGACATGCCTAGACAAGCATAGCTATGCATGGACATGCCTAGACAAGCATAGCTATGCCTGGACATGCCTAGACAAGCATAGGTATGCCCGGACATGCCTAGACAAGCATAAGTATGCCTGGACATGCCTAGACAAGGATGGGTATGCCTGGACATGCTTAGACAAGCATAGGTACGCCTGGACATGCCTAGACAAGCATAGGTGTGCCTGTACATGCCTGGGAATGCCTTGACAAGCATAGACACCCTGGACTTGCCGTAGACTTGCCTGGATATGCCGTAGACTTCCCTGGGTATGCCGTAGACATCCTGGGCATGCCGAGACAAGCATAGGTATGGCTGGACAAGCCTGGGAATGCCTTGACTAGCATAGACACGCCTGGACATGCCGTAGACATCCCAGGACATGCCGTAGACTTGCCTGGGTATGCCTAGACATGCCTAGACAAGCATAGGTATGCCTGGACATGCCTAGACAAGCATAGGTATGCCTGGACATGCCTAGACTTGCCTGGATATGCCGTAGACTTCCCTGGGTATTCCGTAGACATCCTGGGAATGCCTTGACAAGCATAGACACGCCTAGACATGCCGTAGACATCCCAGGACATGCCGTAGACTTGCCTGGGTATGCCGTAGACATCCTGGGCATGCCGAGACAAGCATAGGTATGCCTGGACATGCCTAGACAAGCATAGGTATGCCCGGACATGCCTAGACAAGCATAGGTATGCCCGGACATGCCTAGACAAGCATAGTTATGCCTGGACTGAGCCTAGCAAGCATAGGTATGCCTGTATATGCCTGGACACGCCTGAACAAGCATAGACACGCCTGGATATGCCTAGACGAGCCGTCAAGGGGTTTTCAACGATGGGTCTAGGATTTTTTATTCCTAATTTTTGCGAATTCCTTCGTAAAATATGCACTCTACCTCAAAAAGATGTATAGACGTGGTAAACTAAAGGAAGAAAAATCATTTAAGTGAGAAGGCGTTGAAGTGTAATTCTCTTTTCGCGAAGCGGACCATGAAATCGACTTATGCTCTGAAAGCAATTTGTCCCGCTAATCCGTCTGAAAATACAAGAGAGAGGAAAAAAAAATGGAGTTAAAGATTGCTCGACGCCGGCTTATCAAAGATTTCGCCTAAACGGTGTGGGAAAGGACAATATTTCAACCGCGAACGGATTTGCATATAAATGACAAGAGCTCGTTAATTGGACTGCATTGCAGTTTAATCATGAGACCGCGTGGGGTCCGTTGGAGGAAGAAAAGCACGTAAATATTAAAAGGGTCCTTTGTAAAAATTCTATGTTTACATTATGAGGTCATTGAAAAGTAAAACCTTATGTTTGTTAACTCAATAAACCCCACAAAAAACACCCCGTGTAAAAACACCCCGCCTCGCAAAAATCCTTTTACTCGTACATCAGCCGGAAAAAGTTGTGATATCAACTTCCCCGCCCTCAAATGAGCGAGAAGAGTCGATACGCCCGAGTGGTAGGTACGATGATGTGAGAAGCATGATGCCGTGCTCCCGTTTCAATGCTCCCCTTGGCGGCATCGCGAAATGTTTGTTTACAGGGACGTAGTTAAGACGTGCTGTGCGTTCTTCGGGAAAAATCGTTATGATTCAAACACTCAGACATACGTAGATGAAGGCGTAGTGTCATGTGTGAGTACGGGGGGGGGGGTATGTGTATGCATGTGTATGGGGTGTTATACTAGTGATTAGTTAGGAACTCAGTGATAACACAGTAATTCTTAAGCGTTCCAGGACGTTCCAGGGCTTGATAAATACGGCAATCACTGATACAAAGCATTTCGCGATGCCGCCAAGGGGAGCATTGAAAACGGGAGCACGGGCATCATGCTTCTCACATCATCGTACCTACCACTCGGGCGTATCGACTCTTCTCGCTCATTTGAGGGCGGGGAAGTTGATATCACAACTTTTTCCGGCTGATGTACGAGTAAAAGGATTTTTGCGAGGCGGGGGTTTTTTACACGGGGTGTTTTTTGTGGGGATATCATATCTTTTGTAGTTTAAATTCAAATGAATCGTAATTAATAGTTCAAGGCCAAATAGGTCAGGTTAGCTGTTGACCCATTACACTGGCAAAAATTACCCAATTTATGTTTATGTTTCGTTCTTTTTTCGTCAGTTCTTTGTTCTTTTTAGGGTCGAATTTACCTTAAGGGGTCAGGAAGACCATTTCCGAAATCCGACTCTGGTGTAAATCGGATGTACAGAAGGCGCCTCAGACTAACTGACGATCGAAAAATGATCACTGGTCAAATTGACCCCAAGGGGTCTGGAAGACCCATTTCCGAAATTCGACCTATGTGTAAATCGGGTGTACAGCCGGCGCCACAGACAATGATCATGGTCAAATTGACCTGAGGGGTCTGGATGACCCATTTCCGAAATCCGTCTATTACTATACTCGTCCTCATTGCTAAACTCAGAAGGAAGCTCTGTGCACAATTTCAAGTCGATTGGTCTTGTCTCCAGGCTGTGTACCCGTTAAAGTGGCTAAAATTACCCTAAATTTCAGTTTTTTGTTCCTACTTTTAAAGTTAAGATTCGGGGTAATCTTTCAAAAGGCACTGGCTCAAGTTGAAAGGAAGCTCTGTGCAAAATTTCAAGTCAATCGGTGCGCTAGGAGAGGCTGTAGCCTTGTCTAGTGAATAAGAAGAAGAAGAAGAAGAAGAAGAAGAAGAAGAAGAAGAACACGGTAAAGGCGAAAAACCGGGTTTTCAGATTTTATATCTCGGCTCCCTGTGGACCGATCGACTTGAAATTTTCAGCGTTTATCATATCATATCAAAGTAAATCTGTAGCAAATTTCAAGTCGATCGGTCCACAGGGAGCGAGATCCAGATACCTGAAAACGCAAATCGTGACGTCCAGTAAACATACATTGGTAGGTACCGTTTTTGACGTCTTCGGACTGGTGTTGCTTGGCGGGGCGGAACGCTACCGCGTTCCTAGATAAGCAGAGGCCGTAAATTCTTTCGTAAATTCATATTTTTTACCACGTCATCTTAATTATGGTAAATATACCCTTTTCTCTACATTCAACTTCTCTTTTGCTCTCTGAACATTAAATAAATACCGGATTAAAATTTTTAGACACTGAAAACCGAATAAAAAAAAGTCCTTTTGGGGAGTTTTCATTGGTCTTTTGATCTATAAAAACCGTTTTCCCCGGATTTTTCGTCCGAGAAAAAATAAATCATAATTTATAATATAATAATATAATAATTTATTTGCCAATTTGCCATGAGCATAAAGCTCTTTACAGCAAGTTAGATTTACAAGGTTAATTTACAAGTTTACAAGGTTAATTTACGAGTTTACAAGGTTAATTAGTTTACAAGTTAGATTAAATAAAAAAGTTAGATTTACAAGTTTACAGGTTAATTTACAAGGTTAATTTACAAGTTTACAAGGTTAATTTACTAGTTTACAAGGATAATTAGTTTACGAGTTTACAAGTTAGATTAAATAAAAAAGTTAGATTTACAGTATTTGTACAAGTGCCCATTCAAGCTAATTAAAGATAAAAATTTAAATTTTATGTCTATCCGCCGAGAAATACCTTTTTGGAGATTCTTTGGGAGTTTTTCTCCATCCTTCGGTCAGGAAAACCCCGAGTCTCAAGTCAAGTTTCTTTGTTTTCTGGCTAAATTTCGATTTTGACTTCGAACTTTCCTGGCACTTTAGGTGATCTTTTAACTTCCTTAAAGAAGTTATTGTGATACCCTCCACGTCGGGTTTTGGGGAAGGGTCTTCCAGACCCCGGAGGGTCAAATCGAATATTGATCTTTACCGATCTCAACTTTGTCTGTGGTGCCGGCCGTCCGTAGCATTTTTTCCGGAACACTTTACGGCCCAGTTTTCATCCGATTTTCACCAATTTTCACCAATTACTCCTTATATTTTTTAAGAATTTTTGGTGTAAAAAAATTGCCACTTTTTAATTATCATTTTTTTTAGTAGGGAGAAATTTTATACTTCTACCCATTACGAGAGGCACATCCCTAGGCCAAAGAGCCCATTATTTCTACCTTGGCACTTGGAAAATTTTTCGAAAAAAAAAAAAAAAAAAAAAAAATTTTTCGGAAAAAAAAAAAAAAAAAAAAAAAAAACTCGGACAATTTTCAAAAAAAAAAAAAAGAAAATTTTTCGAAAAAACAAACTTGGAAAATTCTCCTTATACTTCCCTCCCTTATACATCCCTTCCGTTATACTTTCGTTCCCTTATACTTCCCCCTCCGTTATACTTCCCCTCACTTACTTCCCCCTCCGTTATACTTCCCCTCCGTTATACTTCCTCTCCCATATACTTCCCCCTACGTTTTACTTCCCCTCCGTTTACTTCCCCCTCCGTTATATCTCAGTCATTCAAAAAATCGTTCAAAAATCTGAGGTAAAAACGCGAATGGGGTTATCTTTATTGGACTCTATTGTATCACGGAGAATCGGTAAAATAACTTTCGTGAACGACTGGAGCGAGAGAATGCCTTTAGAAAAGTACAGGCGAAGAGCGCGTTTTAGCGCGGTCAGTCGCTGGCGAAGGGTAGGAGAGCGCTTAAACGCGCTCTCAGTCATTGGGAAAGGTTCGATGCGCGCGTTTACGCGCTCTCCGTATTGAATGGGTTAAGGAAGTTTTCGTTGGAAAGTCTTCAAACCAGTACTTTATGTTAGTTTCTTTTGATGTTTCTTTTTTCTTTTCTAATATTGAAGTCTATTCTTTATAGAAATCAATGCATCAATCTTTTTGATCTATATTTGTTGAAGTAAGAAAATATTTAGATGAAGTAAACAAGTGTTATCTTAAGGCTTTTTTCGTGTATTCGACCCTTCTCTATTTGTTTACATGACACGCATCATCGCCCTTCTACCTTTGTTGTTATTGACGGTAATATTCGATTTGGAAGTATTCGGAAAAGGTTGAAAATTTTACTCTTTGGAGGCGGATCACGAATCCGGAACCTATGATGGAAGATAATCAAGTGTAGCGTGAAACGTATCCGTTTTGCTGTATTTCGTATTCAAAACATGTTTGCTCATGCCTTCTGCGAATCGATAGTCGGCAAAAGAAAGAAATTATTCCGACGGATGTCTCTTATTTGGCGTCTAAATTATGTCAAATGGTCAACGAGGTCACTCCCGGACGAGCCTGAAATTTATTATTTTTTTTCTGTTCTTTTTTTGTCGATAATAAAACGAGAACGTTTTGCAGGTGAGAATGGCTTGTTGGGTGGATGGGGCGCCGACACAGCGCCTTTTGGATTTTTACCAGGCGAAAGTCCGGGAGATGAGATCGAAACATATGGATTTGACGCGAATTGTCAACGAAGCGAAAGACGCCGTCGTCAAATACGCCGACGACGAGATAAACGCGTTGAAAACGCTCAAATCCACCAATCAGCTTCAAGATTCTCTTAGCGAACTTCAACGCTCCTTTATAAAGAAAGAGCCACAGTTTTAAGACTCACGTCGGAAATCGACCAGATGAAAATCGAAAAAGCGGACGATAGAAGGAAAATCGAGTTTCTTCTTAAGCACTGCGGACTCAAAGAATCCCAGTTGTACCTAAACCCTTTAGATCGTTTAGCAAGTCCTTTAAAAAGAAGACAAAAACCAAAAGTCCGTTTCAACGACTTAAAAATTTAGAAACAAATTATCAAATTTTAAAAATTCAGAATACGATATTTTAAATTTAAGAGTGAAAGCGTTGGAGGCAGAGCTAAAAGAGCAAACTGAATTACTTCAAGATGAAATATTTAATTTAGAACAAGATTTAGAATTAAGAAAAAAAGAATGGTTGGCCGAAAAAACAATACTTGAAAGAAAAGTCGCTTGTTTGAATTGTCGACTGCAGAATGTCCAGTTGAAAAAGTTGGACGAAATCTCGAAATGTTGAAAACTCTCGACGAAGAGAGGACACGCGAGATAAAACTGATAGACGAAAACGAAAAACTTCGACGTTCAGTCATTTTGTGTAAGGAGATATTGGGTGATAGGTTTCCAGGTGATTCCCGGAGGCAAAAGGACGAGACGAAAAATATGAAGGATCAGTTGATGCAGAAAGAACGACTCATTCGGGACTATCAAGCGCAGATTTCCGAGTTCGAATCGCGTCTGACGGAAGTGCGGAAGTTGTACGAAGCCGAGCGGGAAAATCGGCGAAACTCAAGGAAAGGTTCACTTCTAAAGAAGAGTTTCTGATGAAAAAGTTCCAAGATGAAAGGACGAGGAGGCTTTTAGAAGGCGAAGGCTTCAGAAACGATATAAAGCTACTACGAATCAAACTTCAAAGCATCGAAAGGAAATTCAGACACGAAAGAATCAAAGGACTCAAAAACGATTGATTTTTTATTGTTTATTATAAAATTATTTTAAAATCCCACAGTTTTTTCCGCACAATTTTTCCTCCACATACACGAACTTGTAAAAAAATGAATTTTCAATAAAATTTTTGTTCAATAATAGTTTAATATTATTTTCCTTTTGTTTATAAACAATTATAAAGGTAGAAGGTCCCTGAGTGACCTGAGAAAATGTTTTTTGAAACGAAGGTCTCGAGGGTGGAGGAGAACTTTATTATTCTCTCGGGAGTTCTCATTTTACTATGAAGCGTTTCTGCTATTTTAGAGTACACCTTCGTTAAAAAGAAAAGAACAGAGAGATTGAAAAATCGACGCAAAAATGGTGTTTTTGAGACATTTTTAGGATTCTGAGTCACCCTAACTTTCTTAAAGAAAAATAATTTCATAGAAGGAGTGACAGATATAGAGGTTTTTAATTGAAAAAATTAACATCATTAATTTTTAAAACCTGTTTTGGTTCAAATTGAAAGAGAGGTTGGCTACAACGTATTGTACGTAATCACACAAGGCCTGCCAACTGTTTTCTATAAAAGGTTACATTAAAGTTTCAATGGAAAGGATTTTTGACACCTTGCATGTCAGGTTCATGTTAAATCAAGTTTTCCTCATGTCGTAATAAATACTTTAAGCGCACATTTGAACATTCAACAGTTAAATCCTGACATTTAAGACTGTTTCTATGGCAACTGTTTCCGTAGTTACCGCCCTACCCCAAGTTATTCAACCCTTTCAATTTTACTAGCCAAATTCGATTTATTATTTTATTTTTATACAGTTTTAGGACCTTAAAAATTAAATTTTGTGTTAATTTTTTTAAATCGTCAAACGGCTTGAAAAATATTCAGAAATTGGATTTCACAAAATGTTTCATGAAATTTAATTTTTTTTTTTTCTGTTCCAGCTCTCTCCACTCTCAAAGAGCTTAGAACCCACATTTCAGAGGCTACTGAGAATGGCCTCCAGAATGAAGGGGTCAACTCCTCCGTGGCTTTGATGAAACGCCTCCTTGTAGATGCTCAGGTAAATTTTTTTTCAGGAAGAAAAAAATTTATGGCACTACAAATCGAATTTCACTTATGGTGTACAAAATGAAACTCTGCTAAAATCTACAAAATTCAAATTTACCCTGTGGCTGAGTTTCATTTTGTACACCTAATAAATAAAAATTGTAGGAAATTTAATTCTCTATAAATTTGTACTTTTTTTTCTAGGATGCACCATTTTCGGAAAATAATTTTTTTTAAATAAATTTATCTTGAAAACAGTGCGTCCTAGAGAAAAAATGAATAGAATAAAAATTAAAGAGAATTGAATTTCCAACTGATTTTATTAGTGCATTTTTTCAATATCTGTAACGGTTTACGATTTGCAAGCCTTTAAAAATTAACCTTCTTAATGGTTATACTTCAATAACCTTCTTACACGGAGAAGGTCAACTTTTGATGGACTTTAACGCCTAAAATATTCAAAATTTTGAAAAATGAACTACTAGGTGTACAAAATGAAACTCGGCTAAAATCTACAAAATTCAAAACCCTGTGGCTGAGTTTCATTTTGTACACCTAATAAAAATGGCTGTTTTATATCAATTTTTTTTTTTTTCAGGATAAGTTGAGGGGAATGGCGGAAGACACGACAAGGGAAGAAGTTGCAGTCGCTCCTTTTACGACTCCGCATCGGCCTTTACCGGAGGTTCCTGCTCGAAAAATGCAGCTCACATCTCAGACTGAAAGTAAAATTTTCCAAATCTGTAAACTTTTATTAAAATTATTTTTCAGAGCACAATTCCGTAATGACACCAGAAGGAGAGGAGTTCAAGATGCGAAATCGTCGGAAATAAACGACGATCATTTGCCTCCGAGGCCTGAAACGAAAAGGCCGACTTCGCTGGCGAAAAGGAGAGAGCCGGTCGATCCTCCTTCATCCGATGAAGTCAGAATCAAAAGGCCTCCTTCTCCGACGGCCGGTCCAAGCCACAAATCTGACTTCGGTAAATCTTCATATTTATTTCATCATTTTCATTTTTATTTTTAGTTCAAGAGCTTGAAAACCTATCGGGAAACGCCGGTACACGTCTCAGGCTGGAAAACGAAAAACTTAAAAGGGAAGTTTCCGAATTAAAAAAACTCGTTTCTGCTTCTGGAGCGATTGTACAAATGCAAACGACATCGAAGGATCATCGAGGATCGGTCAGCTAGAAGAAGAACTTGCTCAAGCCAAAGAAACAATATCCAGTAAGTTTTTAGCCTGAAAATTCCCTGTGTTTTTAGTGCTAAAAAAGTTTAAAGCAGAAATTTGTCTTTTAAAACCTCAATTATTAGGTGTACAAAATGAACTCGGCTAAAATCTACAAAATTCAAATTTACCCTGTGGCTGTTTCATTTTTACACCTAATAAATAAAATTGTAGGAAATTTAATTCTCTATAAATTTGTACTTAATTATTTTTTCAAGGATTTACCATTTTCGGAAAATAATTTTTTAAATAAATTTATCTTGAAAACAGTGCGTCCTAGAGAAAAAATGAATAGAATAAAAATTAAAGAGAATTGAATTTCCAACTGATTTATTTAGTGCATTTTTTCAATATCTGTAACGGTTTACGATTTATAAGCCTTTAAAATTAACCTTCTTAATGGTTATACTTCAATAACCTTCTTACACGAGAAGGTCAACTTTTGATGGACTTTAACGCCTAAAATGTTTAAATTTTGAAAAAATGAACTACTAGGTGTACAAAATGAAACTCGGCTAAAATCTACAAAATTACCCTGTGGCTGAGTTTCATTTTGTACACCTAATATTTTATCCTGACAATTACACTTTTGACTGTTTGCTGTTTAATAGTTACTTTTTAACTAAATTATGGTTTTTTTAAAATCTCGAGCAAAATATCTTTTTGGACCTTTACTCCAAGCTTAATATCTTAATGCTTATTAAGTTTTTAACCAATTAATTTTGTTTCCTTTTGAGAGCCTCTTAAATATTTCTTTAATTATTTTGTTAGGTCATCCATGAATTTTTTCCCTTTTAACGTGGGGTGCCTGTGGGAGGGAAAAGGGAATCAAGATTTATTACGAGTCAGATCAGCAGTTTATTTGGAGATCCTCCTCGAAAACCCCTAAGGCCCATTACACCTCACGGTAAAAATGGGGTTGGCGGTGGTAAAAGTTACAAATCGCACAACTCCCATCCTTCCGGAGAGCTATAAATGATTTTCAATATACTTGGGGTTCGGATAAATCATTTTTTTAGTGTTGCCCTACCACGGATATAGACTTTTTAGTTGACATTTATTTAAAAAGAACAGTAACTACAGTTGACGTTATCGGACATCGGAGGTCGACCACGGAAACGTTTCGTCAAAGCCAAATCGTCTCCGCTTCTCGTATTCCGCTCAATCGGGCACCATGGACGGTTCCTATATTTCCAAAAGAAGTCGCTTCTCCAGCAAAAAATAAACAAGGAGCCGCAGTCATTATTTCCGGTATCGGATTAATCAAATCTTTAAAATGCTTCGGATAAGTTTGACTGCTCAAAAAGCTTTTCGCTCCATAGAAATATGGGTCATAACTCCATTTTGATTTCACTATTTTTTTCGGTTGGGAGTGTATTATCTGAAGAAAACTTTGTAAAGACATGTTATTTGTCGACTTATTTCTTTTTCATTTTCTTTTTCTAAATACATAGCTTCCATCCCTCCGATTTCAAACATGAGGACATTTCGACAATCTGGAGCTTCTTCTATTATTCCAATCGAGTGGAGCCATTCTCGATTGCTGATTTCTTCGTATGACCATGAAGGTCGTATCGCTGCTCTCCTTGTACCCAAAAAGGCTTTTCGTATATCAAAAAAACTTTGTTAACATGTCCAAAACCAATGTTTTCAATCGCTTGGATTTTATTAGCCGGTAAAATCGGACTGAAAAGCTGTTGATGTTTTTTTTGTAAAACGCCAAGCGAAACTGTCACAATGGCGTAGTCTCCGCGAAAACAGAACCGTCAGTTGTACAAACTTCAATTCGTGGATCACCCGACCATTTTATCGTTTTGACCTCTTTTTCAAATTTAATGTACTTTTTCGTTTTTTCAAAATGTTTTAAAATATTTGAAAATCCTGGTAAAATGAGGTCTCCTCCTGGTATTTGATTGTAGTGATTTAAAGATCCTAATGTAACCTCATTCAAGTCTGCACCTAATTTCGTTTTTAAGTCGTTCGTCATCCCTAAAAGTATTCTTTTCGAATATCCTTTCGCAACAGTTTTCTTTTTTAATTCTTCTATGCTTTTTAAAAAATAACACCAAATTGTGCTATTGACATGTTCTGTATTCTTAGAGTAAAGCGTATATGCTTTGTGGAGAATGTCTTCAAATATTTTTTTGGATTTTTCATAAACGTAGGAGTCTATGGCGAGACCTTTAGATGTGAAGAAATCCACGATATGGGTCTTGTATTGTAGGATCTTTATTAGTCCTTCTTGTACTGCGATGTTGTATATTGGGTTGCTTATTGTGCTTCCATAGATGTGCTGCGCTCCTAAATCTAGTTTGCATTTTTCATCTTCAAAAGTGTTGACTCTTCCTCCGATACTAAAAAAAGTATTAGGTGTACAAAATGAAATTCAGCCACAGAATAAATTTGAATTTTTAGATTTTAGCCGAGTTTCATTTTGTACAAGTAGTTCATTTTTTCAAAATTTTAAACGTTTTAGGCTTAAAGTCCATCAAAAGTTGACCTTCTCCGTGTAAGGTTATTGAAGTATACCATAAGAAAGTTAATTTTTAAAGGCTTCTAAATCGTAAACCGTTACAGATATTGAAAAAATGCACTAAATAAAATCTGTTGGAAATTTAATTCTCTTTAATTTTTATTCTATTCATTTTTTCTCTAGGACGCACTGTTTTCAGATAAATTTATTTTAAAAAAATTATTTTCCGAAAATGGTGCATCCTAGAAAAAAATAATTAAGTACAAATTTATAGAGAATTAAATTTCCTACAATTTTTATTTAGGTGTACAAAATGAAACTCAGCCACAGGGTAAATTTAATTTTGTAGATTTTAGCCAGTTTCATTTTGTACACCTAATAAATGATTTTATTATACCGTTTTGATCCTTCGAGGATTGTTATATCAGTTATGCCACATTGTAAAAGCCTTTGCGCTGCAGAAAGTCCAGCGACTCCTGCCCCGATGATGATAACCCGCGGCTGACCACACAGTTCACCGACATTGCACGAATCTTCACACAATTCCACTGTACAATCTTTCTGGCACCATAAAACGTCTTTAGTAGCCTTCTCATTCTAACAAAAAACTCCATCTGAAAGGGTTAAGGGGACAG
>JACGAQ010004159.1:0-18632 GCA_014119065.1 Orius insidiosus | reverse complement strand
AGAATACAACTTTTTTCAAATTTTTTTAATTTTATCAACAAAAAAAAATGAAATTGCAATTTTCTCAAATAGTCGAAAAAAATTAACATTTTCTCAAAAAATTGTAAGATCATGAAAAAATATAAATATTATTACAATTGTAATCGTAATCATAATCAAAAATATATGATTACGTAATCTTCATCGTAATTACGATTAAGATTCTTCCCTACTCTGACCCTGGATGCCTTGAAAAAAAAAAGAAAAGAAAAAAATCTTCAAAATCAAGATAATTTATCCCTTGGTTTGATACTTTGACAGGGGCATTATGCTGGGAGCTTTTATTTTTAAAAAATAAGTTAGGAGGCGGAAAAAAAAGTTATAATTTTGAGTAAATGGGGTGGGCCATTTTTCGTTCGGAAGTGGCCTCATGAGAGTTTCTCTTCTCTCGAAAGACCTCTTTCTCCGTAGGTGAGTTTTTCTTTCCTCTCGAAGCCGCATTTTTCTTTTATTTGAGGTCCCAAGAAAGAGAAAAGTTTTTTTTTTTTTTTGTCATGTTAAAGGTCAGGAAACGTTTTATTGGATGGCGATAAAAAAGGGGTTAATATCGAATTTTATTTATTCTATACGAGTACCACTAAGTTTCAATTTACCCTGTTGTTTACCGACAGGGACGGACGTTCGGAAATGAGCCACAATGTCTACCGAGCACACTTCATTTGTTTCCTCTCGACAAACAAAAAGAGGGAAAGGAGAGTCGGTAAAACCTTTTTTTTACCTACACTACAAGACAACCGTTACCAATAAATGTCTATTTATAAAAAAAAGTTTCTTTTTTTGTTTCCCACACTTTTTGCTTAAGAAAATGAAATTTTACTTCTCTCTAAATTAACCGACCAAATTAATAGGAAGTGAAAGAAAAATAAAATGAAACGATTTTTAATTCATTGCCACAGGAAACTAATTGAACAGTACTTTTGAAAGTTGTGGAAGTTCTCAACTAGGAAACAACTTGTTCCTTTTACTGAGAACTTGGAACGTCTTTTGCTCGAAAGTTTGAGAATAGACAAAAACTTTTTTTTATATAACACATTCGTTTGAGGTGAGAGAAATAAGAAGATTCTTTATTACTTTCCATGGAGTCCTGAACACTCGGGAAGAGATTTTAGGGGAAACTTTATGCATATTTCCAAGGCCGCCGCTTTTACCTCGGCGCGACAAGAAACTCCTTTAAGATTCATGGCTGCGACATAAATCAACAAGATTGTCCGGAGTGAAGGGTTAAACTTCCGACTCTGGATGGGAGATTACCACAAATCCGTTACCTTAATGATTAATTTAATTTTTTATGCATTTTTATGTTCAGGAGTGGTAGGTGTTTTTGAAAAGATGAATAATGTAATACTGCGATTTAGCGGAAAAGGGAGGGTGGGCGCTCAATATGCATGAGAATTATGCAGTGGGCACTTCTCTACAGCCGGCGACGTTTTTAAAGAGGAAAAATTTCGAAAACTTTAATTTAAAAAGTGCAGTACTTATAAAAGTGACATTGTCAATTTATATACCTTGAAAAGGAGCTATTGTAGTACCCTCAGAGACTGGCTAGGCAAATGGAATTAACATGGTGGTCTGAAATTAACTTAGGTACTACAACTTTGTTGGTCGCCAAAATTTTAAAATTTGCTTTTTGGCCCAGAAACATGTTTTTTAAACGTATTTCCGGCTTTTTCCTTGGTTTTATGACCCAGAAAACTCCTTTTTAATAGAACTTTTAGCGTTTCCTTGGTTTGTTGCCGAAAAAAAAAACCTTTTTTTCAATAGATTTCTGGGCGTTTTCCTTGGTTTTTTTTCACCAAAAACTCCTCCTCAACTAGATTTGGAGCGTTTTTTTCGCTTGTACGCGGAGAAACAATTTTTAAAAGAAGCATGATTTTGACGTTTTCCTTGGTTTTATGTCCCAGAAAACTCGTTTTTAACTGAGGTTTTGGCGTTTCCTTGGTTTGTTGCCCAAAAAAACCTTTTTTCAATAGATTCCTGGGCGTTTTCCTTGGTTTTATCCCGCGAAAATCCCATCTGAACTAGATTTGAAGTGTTTTCTTCGTTATTGGCCTGAAAGAAATTTTTTGATAGCGTATTTCCGACGTTTTCCTTGGTTTTATATCCTAGAAACTATCTTTTAACAGAATTTTTGCTTTTCCTAGGTTTATGGCTCAAGAATCGATCTTTTTTCTATAGATTCTCGGGCGTTTTCCTTGGTTTTTCACCGAAAACCCCTTCTCAACTAGATTTGGAGAGTTTTCTTCGCTTTTTGGCCAACAAACAATTTTTTAATAGCGTATTTCCGACGTTTTCCTTGGTTTTATGTCCCAGAAAACTATTTTTTAAGAGAATTTTTGCTTTTCCTTGGTTTATGGCTCAAGAATCTACCTTTTTGCTATAGATTCATGGGCGTTTTCCTTGGTATTTTCACCGAAAACCCCTTCTCAACAAGATTTGGAGAGTTTTCTTCGCTTTTTGGCCTATGAAAAAATTTTTAATAGCGTATTTCCGGCGTTTTCCTTGGTTTTATGTTGAGGGTATGACATTAACTATCTTTGGAGACTTAGAACCCCCGGTGTTCTAGCTACGCGACTGATACCCCCTGGGAACTTTACTTTTCCGCCGGATTCTTGACGTCCAACGATATTTATTCAGAAGCTTTGGCTATTTTTTTAGGAGGAAACTTTGTTAAAAATTATTATAAATTAAAACTTAATTGCGTAAAATTTGTCAAAAGAACATTCTCGGAGGTTTATAGTTGAGAAAGCCTGAAGCTCACTAATGAAATGAGTGGCACGGGTGTTATGAATAGGCCTGTGAGAGGGCTTAGATTAAACTAGACACCTGTAAAAGGGTTCCATTTATCGTCCGGATGAAGGCCAAGGTAAATAATTTATCTGGAAGCGGTTTAGAGGACAATCGAGAACAACGGAGCCGATGACAACCGGAATTTCGTCCATTCCCCACCCTCGTTTTAAAGATTCCCACGAAAATCGATCCGAATAACCGCTCCCGCCCTTTCAAAGTTGTTTAAAACGAGCTTTGCTTGAAAAAGGGCTTAGTTTCCATCGGCTTTCACAAACTGGACCTAGAGTGATTGATGAGTTCAAGTAATTCATTGCTCGCTTACCTCGAATTTCAAAGTTTAAACCTTTTCCCTTCAAGGCGACATTAAAAGTTTGTAGTTGTTTAAGACTCCTATTATAAACAATTTTTTATGGACTTCCCAAGGTACCTTTTTAAAGTGGAAGCCCTTCACCTTTTAGTCTGTTGAAATCCAATTTTTAAAACTATAGTTTATCAACTTAGAACATCACTAATCCTTGCCAATTCTTGTTAAAGACGTTATAAATTAACGCATTTTCCGTCTTGTTTGAAAGGGGCTTAATTTAGTAGCACTTAATCAGAATAGGGATCGTTAAGGATGTTTAGACCCTTTTGTGAGATTGATTAGAATACTTAATCCGAAAGGCGAAATGATTCATTTAGGGCGTTTAAAAATCGTTTTATACCCTTTTTTTCCAGTCCCTCTCTTCAAAACTTAAAAAATAAAAGTTCATTGTTGAATGGAGATCTCAAATTACTTTGAGGGTAAACTTTTAAACATAATCTTCACCCTTCCAAGTTTGTACAAGCTTCAATTACCTTTTCGACACTTTTTTTAAAACGAGTGCTACATTTTTAAAAACTAAGGGTTTTTGAGCGCTTTTTGTTGGAATGAGGAAAAAAAATCGATCGACCCATAAAAGAAAGAGATCATTAGCTGAGTTTCTTCCTGGAATTGTGGGGAGGGGGGATGGAAAGCATTGTATACTTACAAAAGATTTTTTTTTTCGAGTAACTCCTTTTTACATCGGGTTTTAAGATATCAAAAAACTTATTGCGTTCGTGCAAATATTATTTTTTTCCATGTCGCTTTCTCGACATTGGAGACGTGACTTCGTTTGACACGTGTCAACTCTATAAACACTTGGAAGTACTTGAAAAATATCGAATTTTTTTCCTTAAAAAATTGAAAGTACATAATCATTTTTTCGACCGACTTTTTAAGTATCAAGATAGAAATAATGTGCTTTCTGCCCAAGGGATGTCCCTCCCATCAGTGGTGAAAGTATCTAATTTCTCCCTACAATAAAAATAATTAATTTTACGCCGAAAATTAAAAAAAAATATAAGGAGAATTCAGTGAAAATTTTGTGAAAATGGGACCAACTGTTCGGGAGAGAATAATAGAAATATCGACATACCTCCGCCATATTTTCGAAATTCTGTAATCCTTCGGGAGAATTTCTATTTCAAATATTTAGGAAGATTTTGTAAACATTTGGTGAAAATCGGTTGAAAACTGTAGCCGTGGAAAAATGCTACGGCCGGCCGGCACAACAGACAAAGTTGAGATCAATAAAGATCATTATGCGAATTGACCCTACGGGGTCTGAAAGACCCTTTCCCAAAAACCCGGTAAAACAATAACTTCTTTACATAAGTTACAATTTTATCGCGATTTGTAAGAGCAGAGGACCTCTTTTTCGAGTGTGGGATGAAGGGAATTTATGGGCACGTCAAAAGCAGGAATATAATATTTTTTTGGGAGTATGACGTCGATGTTTTACGCAGTTATAAATTTGAATTGACAACGTTAAGCCTTTATTAATAATTAATTAGAACAAGGGAACCATGATGATATCCGTGAAAGGAGCGGCGGGCGAAAGGGGTCGGGGTTCTTCTGAAGCTCTAATCTCGACCGTCATCGGCACTGGTCCATTCAACCCTTTAAATGAATGCCATTTTCAAAAGTCTGTATCACACGAGCCCATCCTTTCTCTTTTTCCTTCATTAAACTACAGAGAGAAAAAAAGGGCGGGGAAAAAAAGAGGGTAAAAAGAAATCTAATCAACTTTTTATAAACAATTTTCGTCTCTTTCGATAAGGAAGCCGAACAAAGTTGGAAGGTTTTTACTTTATTTTATTTTTAACTTTCAAGGAAAAAACAAACCTCAGTACAATATAAAGTTTAACACATTTTTGTGACCTTTTTATCTTCCTTAAAGAGAAATTATTGTGATACCCTCCGTGGCACGTCTGACCCCGTTGACTGTGGAGGTCAGCTGATCATAAGGTTGTCTGTGGCACCGTCCGTCAGTACCATTTTTCCCGAACACTTTAGTGCCCCGATTTTCACCAAAATTTTCACAGAATCTTCTTTTTTAGTCGAACTTTTCGATTTTCAAACCAGCTGACCATCGCAGACTTAGCAGAGAAGCAAGTAGCCAATAACTGTCTCGACTTTCGGGTTGATTTAACGTTCAATGTTCATTCTCTTGGGAAAACTAGTCAGATTACTGTCGAAAAAGCAACCTCGAAGCTAAAATTATCTTTCGCATGAATTACCTTTAGTCGGGCCCAATTGTGTTCTGCTCCGATAATTGGTCATAAAGCTTAATTATTCCCGGCTCTTAGTGAGGGGGAGGGAGAAAGGATAGAATTCCATGACTTATATCTATCGACCCGGCCCTTACCTCAAAATCAAATGGGTTCCATTCAAAGGATTAATATTACTTCGCACTTCAATTAATTCCTGGGGGTTCTCGAGAGAAAAGTGTGAATTACGTAACTCTTTATTAAAAACAACTCGAGAGTCGTAAAACAAGAGGGAAAGTTGTAAAAAGTCTCGTTTTTATGTGGAAAAGGTCAACCCATTCCTGGAATCTAACATTGGGTGAAATCCGTCGTAAAAACTGATACAATTTTATTAACCTCGGGTGTAAGTTTTTTTGAAAAAATTTTTTTTTTATAATTAACTGTTCATTTTGAACTTCCATAAAGAAGTTATTGTGATACCCTCAACGTCGGGTTTTTAGGGAAGGGTCTTCCTGACCCCGGAGGGTCAATTCGAATATGTATTGATCTTTACCGATCTCAACTTTAAAGGTCTGTAGTTCCGGCCGGCCCTAGCATTTTTCCGACTTTACGGCCACTGTTTTCACCCGATTTTCACCAAATTTTCACACAAATTTCTTTCGCCGGTGAACAAGAAACTAACGTGGGCGATTTTTGAATTTCGAAAAAATGGCGGAGATATGTCTGATTGTTTTAGAAAATTCGCTGCGGCAGAACCGTTGCGTTGGTCCGATTTTCACCAAATTTTTACCAATTACTCCTTATTTTTAAAGAATTTTTGGTTTAAAAAAATTGCCACTTTTTAATTATTATTATTATTTTTTTAGTAGGGAGAAATTTCATACTTCTACCCTTTACGAGGGGCACATCCGTAGGCCAAATAGCCATTATTTCTACCTTGACACTTAAAAATTTTTCGAAAAAAAAACTTATAAAATTTTTTCAAAAAAAAAACTCGGAAAATTTTTTGAAAAAAAAAAAAGAAAACTTGGAAAAATTTTCGAAAAAAAAAAACCTTCTCCCTTATACTATACTTCCCCACCCTTATACTTCACCCTCCTTTATACTTTCCCATCCTTATACTTCCCCCTCCTTTATACTTTGCTACCCTTCGTTGTACTTCCCACTGTTATACTTCCTCTGACTTATACTTCCCCCTTTTTATACTTCCCCTGTCTTATACTTACCCCTCTGTTATACTTCCCCTCCAATATTGTTACTTCTCTTTAAGGAAGTTTTCGTTGGAAGCTCTTCAAACAAGTACTTTTTTTCTTGGTCTCTAAAAAAATAGGATTTTGGAAAAGCTATCGCGTGTCTCTTCCGCTGTTTAGGCTAAATAAGACAATTTAATTTCTGAAGCGGGGGTGAGGTTATGGGTTAAAAGAGTGTCTGGCCCTCTAATTTGTAGCCTCGGTTGAAAGAGGTGAAAGTTTGAATATTCATGAAACGCGCCCGGGTTCATTCGTGCTAAAGTGTTCGCTGAGTGCGTTTAGTTTCGAGTATCAACCTTAAAAAATCTTTTATTTTTTTCATTTTTTTTAAACCAATCTCGTTTTGTATGAAGAAAATGAATCTTTTTCTTTTTTTACGTGAAAATTTATTACGGTAAAAATCTCTTCCGAGAATTTCCACCGCAAAAAAGGCTTTATATCAAAAGTGTATAAAAAAAAACTTTTAAAAAATCCTGAGCATTTCTTACGATTTTAAAATGAATGAGCTCTCCCTTTTCATTTAAAAACTTTAAATATAACTATGATTGTTTTAAACATGAAAAAATTTTCATTTTTATTTTAACTGCTATTGCATATTACTTCGTTTTCTCAAAAATCGTAAAAAAATTTATGATTTTCTCAAAAATCATAATATATTTGATTTCCTCAAATACGGTAAAAAAGTAGGTACTGGTTTGAAGAGCTTCCAACGAAAACTTCCTTAAAAAGAAAGTAACAATATAGGACGGGGAAGTATAACCGAGGGGGAAGTATAAGGGAACGAAAGGATAACGGGGGGGGGGATGTATAAGAGAGGGAAAGTATAAAGGAGGGGGAAGTATAACGGAGGGGGGAAGTTTTTTTCCGAAAAATTTTCTAAGCTTTTTTTAAATTTTCCAAGATTTTTTCAAAAAATTTTCCGAGGTTTTTTTTCGAAAATTTTTTAAATATCAAGGTAGAAATATATTAAATTTATGAATTTTCAAAAATATGTAGGGTTGTCGAAGTGACGTCATGCGAGCGTCAGAGATAAGAGTGAAGTGCCGAAAGGGACGATGGGAGAGTTTTTGGAGAAGGTGGAAGAGAGGGGTTGCCGGGAGAGTTTTTCGATTACAAGGCGTGCAGTAAAGAGTGTCCGATGTTAAATTAAGTTGTATTTTGAAGTTTAATGACGATTTTAATAAAAACAGTGTAATTAAGCCAGTTCTTTTGTGTCTACTCACCCCAAACCCCACAAAATTGGGGGCCGCTTCGTTAATTGTGGATTTTGTTTGGCGGCGAGGGATACATCGAAATGGCGACGTTGGACTATAAGTTTTATACGGCTGCGGGACTTCGGGAAATCTTACAACAACGAAATCTCGATACCACAGGTACGAAACTTGAATTACTTCAACGTTTAATAGATTCCGATGCTAACGATGAAAAATTACGACGAAAACAAAAGGTCAACGACCGCAGGTCAAAACCTAACGATGAAACGCATGTTTCCGATGTTAAAAACGACGACGATGTAAATGATAGAGACGATGATGACGACGACTTGCATGATAGAGACGATGATGATGATGACGATTTGCATGATAATGATGATGATTTTTATGACGTGCATGATAACGATGAAAAAAGCGCGCGTTTCCCGTAGATACCCAAATTTAATCGCATTTCGCGATATGGAAACGTGTGTAGAAAACTTTTCGGGTGAAGATGATGCGATGGGCGTTCGACAATGGCTGAAAAATTTTAACGATATGGCAAAACTTTGCGAACTCTCGGAGGTTCAAAAACTTATTTACGGACGACGTTTGTTAACGAATTCGGCACGCCGTTTTATCAATTATGAACGACCTTTTAAGACGTGGAAACAATTTCAGGCCGCTTTGATAACCGAATTTGCCCCAATTTCGTCGTCAAAAATAGTACACGAAAAAATGCAACGACTTAAACCGAAAACAAATGAAACTTTGACGGAATTTTTGTACAGAATGTTAGAAATATCAAAAGAAGCCGATATCGAAATTTCCTGCGTTTTCAATACGTCATAGAAAACATTGACGATCGTCCCGAAAACAAAATGATTTTGTTTGGTGCAAAAACTTGCAAAGAATTTAGGGAAAAATTAAAACTGTACGAAAATATGAAAAGTTTGTCGAAAGTAACGATGAAAAGCCCGAAACAAACGATCGGACCGGTGACCTCGAGCCCTACAGTAACCTCCTCGACTCGTATCACCACGTCGCGCAGCGATATGAAGAGATGTTATAATTGCGGGGGCCGAAATCATGAAAGTAATACGTGCAAATTCATAGAAAATGGTCCACGATGTTTTAATTGTTCCGACTTCGGGCATAAAAGCAAAGATTGTCCGAAACGAAAACAAGGCACGGAACGAGTGAACGTTACGAGGAAAAGGGTAACCATGCATCCGCCCGCCCGCCCTTCGCCGAACGCAAGATCAGACGCGTTTTCAACCCCTATCGTTACTCCTTTGACGCTTCAAGATGCCGACTTATATGGTCTACTTGATTCTGGAGCCGATATTAATCTAATTAGACAATCATGCTTACGTCGTATTAACATTAAATTGAGAAATGATGAAATTACGTTTAATGGAATAGGATCTCACGAATTTAAAACTAATGGATGTTTTACTGAAACGATTAAAATTAAAGATGAAGACTACCAGCTCGATTTCCATGTCGTAGACGATAATCTCATACCTTACGATTTAATTTTGGGACGACAATTTCTCGATTATGTCGAACTATTACTTCAAAATTCGAAGATTATTTCAATTAAAAAGATTTATGATGTTCCGAAGATATTTTCGATTAATAGAACAGATACCGATCTTGACGTGGGCCTTCCAGCTTATAATAATTTTGTTGCAGATTTGCATAAAAATTACGACCCGATTCCATCCAAATTTTCGGAAGTAAAATTAAAAATATGTCTTACGGACGACGTACCAGTACGACAAGCGCCACGCCGACTTGCCCCGATCGAAAGAGGGATAGTCAACGATCTGTTAAGGAATGGCTGGACAACGGCATTATTCAACCCTCACAATCGGAATATGCCAGCCCGATAGTGCTGGTGAAGAAGAAAGACGGTGGATCAAGACTATGTGTGGATTTTCGACGACTTAACAGAAAGATTGTTAAAGACAGTTACCCGCTTCCGCTGATAGAAGATCAAATCGATAGATTATTTGGAGCACGCATATTCACGACTTTAGACTTGAAAAACGGTTTTTTTCACGTTCCACTTGATACGGAAAGTCGAAAATTTACATCATTCGTAGTACCGGATGGGCAATACGAGTTTCTTCGAGCTCCTTTCGGCCTTTGTAATTCTCCAGCGGCTTTTGTGAGATTCATAAACAGCATTTTTCATGATCTTATTGCTGATGGTACAATGATGTTGTACGTTGATGACGCGATTATTCCCGGACGTGATGAAAAGATGCGGTGGAAAAATTGGAAAAAGTTATAACACGATGCAAAGAATATGGATTGATGATTAATTGGAACAAATCGAAGTTCTTTCATTTGAAATCGATTATCTTGGTCATTTGGTTTCTAATAATACGATTCGACCTTCCGATGCCAAAACGTACGCCATACGAAATTTTCCGATGCCGAAAACGAAGAAAGCCTTACAAAGTTTTCTCGGTCTTGCAGGCTACTTTCGTAAATACGTCAGAAACTACGCTTTGATTGCTAAGCCACTAACCGATTTGACTAAGGACGGAGTTAACTTCGAGTTTCAGGATCCCCAGATTTACGCCTTTGAAAAATTGAAAGAGTTATTGTGCACTACACCTGTACTTCGAATTTACGACCCAGAAGCAAAGACTGAATTGCACACAGACGCATGTTCTCAAGGATACGGAGCGATATTACTTCAGTACGACGAGAATGGAACAAAACTCCATCCAGTTTATTACATGTCGATGAAAACGACGGAAGCTGAATCGAAACGGTCGAGCTACGAGTTAGAACTTCTAGCGATAGTAAAAGCGCTCGCGAAATTCCGTGTATATCTGCTTGGCTTAAAATTTAATATTGTGACTGATTGCTCTGCATTGCAAACTACGTTGACAAAGAAGGACCTTTCGCCGAAAATAGCACGATGGGCACTCAAGATGGACGAATTCGACTTTACGATCGAACACAGAGCAGGAAAAAATATGGCTCATTGCGATGCGCTTAGTCGTAATCCTACAGCTTACCTAATTCGAACGGAATTGCTGGAACGAGTTAAGAACTTACAGAATGATGACAGCGAATCTCGTGCAGTTGTTGAATTGTTGAAGTATGGACCATATAAATCGTTTGTGATGTCGAATGATCTGCTTTACCATGAAGACGACAACAAATACCGACGGCTTGTTATCCCTAGAGGTATGCAGTCTGAAGTCATCATGAAAGCTCATGAAATGGGACATATTGGAGTTAAGAAGACAAAAGAATTGTTGGAGAGAGAATATTATTTCCCTAATATGACATCAAAGATTGAGAAGATCATAAAGAATTGTGTACCTTGCATTCTTACGGAGAGGAAGAGAGGTAAAATCGAAGGAACACTGCACCCGATCGACAAAGGCGATGTACCTTTAGAGACGCTTCATATAGACCATCTAGGACCTCTAACAAGTACGGCAAAAGGGTACAAACATATATTTGTGGTTGCCGACGCCTTTTCGAAGTTTGTATGGTTATATCCAACGAAGAGTACGACGACGAATGAAGTAGTAGACAAGCTAGAACTTCAATTTGCCACATTCGGATTTCCAAGACGAATCATTACAGACAAGGGATCAGCTTTCACCAGCGACGTTTTTAAGAAATTTTGCAATGATCGACAGATTGACTTGATTCACATTACGACCGGCGTACCTCGAGGAAACGGCCAGGTGGAAAGAGTTAACCAAGTAATCATTCCCATTCTGACCAAGTACTCTTGGACTCTCCTCAACATTGGTACAAGCATGTCAAACGTGTCCAGACTGCAATAAACGGGTCATATCATCGATCGATCGGTACTACACCATTTAAACTGCTGATAGGAACTGATATGCGTTCGCCCGATGAACTGAGACTGAAAGAAATCATTGAAGAAGAATGCGCACGTTTTTATTCCGAGAAACGGGAAGAACTCCGCGAGAAAGCAAAACGTCAAATCGCGAAAATTCAAGAAGAAAATATCCACACGTACAACAAGAAGAAGAAAGAGGCTACTAAATACAAGGTGAACGATCTAGTCGCTATTAAACGTACCCAATTCGTCACTCAGTCAAAAACGAAACGAAAATTTTTGGGTCCTTACAAAATCTCCAAGATTTTGGGAAAAGATCGCTACGAAGTCAGGAAAGTAGGCGGCGACGAAGGCCCGAGGATCACGACGACTAGCGCCGAAAACATTAAAATCTGGCACCAGGACGACGGTTCATCCGGGACGGATGACGGGGATGGCCGAGAGGATGTAGGGTTGTCGAAGTGACGTCATGCGAGCGTCAGAGATAAGAGTGAAGTGCCGAAAGGGACGATGGGAGAGTTTTTGGAGAAGGTGGGAAGAGAGAGAGGGGTTGCCGGGAGAGTTTTTCGATTACAAGGCGTGCAGTAAAGAGTGTCCGATGTTAAATTAAGTTGTATTTTGAAGTTTAATGACGATTTTAATAAAAACAGTGTAATTAAGCCAGTTCTTTTGTGTCTACTCACCCCAAAACCCACATTTTATTAAAAATTTATGAATTTTAATAAAAAAAAAATTTTTGTTTTATTGCTTTATGAATATCAACTCTGCAAAGAAGACATCTACATATGATTTGACTTTAAATCTTCGAATATTCACTTTTTATAATTGAGTTTAAAAATAATTTATATTCGATTCTGTTTTTGTTTTCTGTGGTTTCTTCTAAATTTTTTAGCTTCCAGGAATTGTTTTTCCGTGGTAATCACTCAAATCGGCGTCGGTGAACTGATCGAGTCCAGCCGGTGCACAAACTTCTCTTTCGCTGTGATGATCCCGAAAGTCTTCATGCGGACGAGCACGTTTCGCTGTTCTCAGGCGTATTTTTTTCTTAGGGCAATTTTCTTTTAAAAATATTTCTATTTTGTTATTTTGTCGAATGCGCTCCTCAACGCATCGATCGCCTCTCCCACAAGCAACATCCCCGGCGAACTCATGTCGCCGTCGCTTTGCATCAAAAGTATCTCGACCATATCGTCCAAGTGCATATTTTCCATCTTGAACTACCTATCTGAAAAAGTAATAACACTTTAAAAACTTCAGCCAATATAACGAATAGCTAAAAACCTAAAGGGTCTGAAAGAGGGGTAACAATAACTTCTCTCTGAGGAAGTTAAAAAGTCTTCAGAGTAATTCATTATTCATGCTACTTTTTCTGAAACACCCAAAAAAACAGGGAAAATGAAGAAAGAAAACTTGGTAATAAGCACGTGTTGATGGCATTGTGGCAGGAAGAAAGCACTTTCTGCTCCTAGAACCCACAGAGTATTAGCAAACCTTATACAGGGTGTCCGGAAACACATGGCAAGCGTCTGGGAGAGCGTTAAAAAGTGGTTTTACGAAAAAAAGTTAAATGTAACCCCCCTTAATTTAAATCAAAGAATTTGATGTGTAGTTTAAAATCCGCCTGGATATACAGGGTGTCCCAGACACAACCTAACTTCGTTATTTCAAATGAGAACCCCTATTTTTATTTCAGATTCGTAATCTACGCAAAATTTCAAGTAGATTTGAGTACTCATATGACGATTTTGGACAACTTTTAAAAATGTCAAAATTTAGCGTTTTTTGCGCTAAAAATCCGTTAAAATTGACCTAGGAGACTCGTTTTTTTTTAATTCCACTTTTTTTTCCCGAAGAATCCAACTGTCTCAAATTTGAGCATCTTCGCATTCTGCATCACGAGATTTCGTCGCTAATGGCCTTTTTTCAAGTTAGAACCCAAATTTAGTTCAGAAATGAAAATTAGCACTTGTTGAAAGGAATTTCGGACCAAATTTGAAAGAGCTACAGCGTCTTTGTGTTTATGCATCAAAAATTAAAATTCCGTCAACAAATCGCTAATTTCCATTTTTGAAGTATGGAATTTGGAGTTAAACTTGAAAAAAGGCCATAGCGACGAAATCTCGTGATGCTGAATGCGAAGATGCTCAAATTTGAGACAGTTGGATTCTTCGGGAAAAAATAAGTGGAATTAAAAAAAAAAACGAGTCTCCTAGGTCAATTTAACGGATTTTAGCGCAAAAAACGCTAAATTTTGACATTTTTTAAAAGTTGTCCAAAATGTCATATGAGTACTCAAATCTACTTGAATTTTGCGTAGATTACGAATCTGAAATAAAAAATAGGGTTCTCATTTGAAATAACGAAGTTAGGTTGTGTCTGGGACACCCTGTATATCCAGGCGGATTTTAAACTACACCATCAAATTCTTTGATTTAAATTAAGGGGGGTTTACATTTAACTTTTTTCGTAAAACCACTTTTTAACGCTCTCCCAGACGCTTGCCATGTGTTTCCGGACACCCTGTATACTTACGTGATAAAGAAATAGAAGGAGACGTAATTGTAATAGAAGAAGAAAATATTACCTAACATGAAAGAACAACTTGTTATTACTTTTTGAAAAGAAAACGTAAGCAAAGATAACAATCTGAATCCTTCGAATACTCCACTTTTGATAGGCGGGAAACCTTTGACGGCTTGACGTTAGCTCACAGAACACGCTGACGTCGAGTCCAGTTTGCTGAGAATGCCGTATCGTCATTTCACTTGAAGTACTTTAACAGAAAGTTAGAAACTCGTTTTAAAACATTCCATTTCAATTCTTCGTTCATCATGGACGCACCTCCCAAAGATTGGCGAAGTTCAAACCAACCTTTCGATGACTATTGGAAAGCATTTACTTCTCACCGGCCTTTTTTCAGATGTTAGAATCACGGTGAAAGACAAAGGACGTGAAAAGGTATCTTTGTTTAAGGCAAACTTTTAAATATTTATATTTTTTAAGACGTTCAACGGACACAATATTACTGAGGATGATTAGTCCCGTCTTTGAGGCCATGTGAGCGGTAATTTCGTCGAAAAACATAATATTTTTATTGAAGACGTGGACCTCGAAGTTTTTGAAATCTTTTTCAAGTGAGTTATTAGTTTTTCATTGCATTCTTTCTTGACTCTTGGCACGTGTTGGTCTAACTAACCTGTTTCGTCTAGCCTTTGCATGATCATTATCAATTATCATTAATACGCTCATATCAGTATACCAATGTGCGGTGCAGTTTAAAAACTGCTTTATTACATCCGTCTTCCTCCACACGACTTGACTATTCATACATACGACCATTTTGAAATGCCAAATTTTTAACTTCCTTAAAGAAGTTATTTACCCTCTACGTCAGGTCAAATCGAATATTTTTAATTTCACTTCTTTTTATCTATGAATTCCAACGATCACAAATTCAAGCATCTTGACGTTCTGCGAGATGTCCCAAACTTCCTTATTTCAATTTAAAACCCCAGTTTTTTTTCATAAATAAAAATTAAGGTTTTTTTAAAAGGAATTTTTTTTGGCAGAAATTTTTGAAAGAGCTGCAGCGGTTTTTGTAGTTGTGCATCTAAAAGAAAAATTCCTTAAAAAAAGCTTTAATTTTGAAACAAAGAATGGGGTTCTAATTTAAATAAGGAAGTTTATGACGACATCTCGTGATGCAGAACGTGAAGATGCTTGAATTGTGATCGTTGGAATCCTCGGACAAAAAGATCCGGCCGGTCTGCTGCTTTGGACGAATTTTCTTTTGATTTTCATAAATCGTCGCGTTAATTCTACCACCTGACAAGTCATTTTTCCTAGGTTTCAGAAGAGCGAAAATATGGATTAATTTCTCATTTGAATCAACCTGTTGGCTAAATCGTGACTGCACGTTTTCTGCCACGAAATTCGATCCACACAAAATTTACCATCAGAAACATGGCTAACTCAAAAAATGACAAAAAATGACTTGTCCGGTGTTAGAATTAATTAAAATGGGGGGGGGGGGGATGTAATGCCGGCACTGTATACTGGCACCAGATAGAATTTTTTGGTGTTCCTAAACATTTTTTTTCATTAATCATCATAGAATTGACCCTTAAAAGAAAAGAATTTTTTTTTTCAGTTTGTTTATTGCCATTTTTTTAAATGTACTTCTGGTTTTTAGTTACTTGTATTTGCGAACTTTAGTCATCCCGGATATTTTCACATGCGTGGGGAGTTTACCAACTTGGATTAAAATATATTGTTGAACCGGTGAGCGACTGCTGCATCAAATATTCAAGAAAATTGCGATATTACAACTTGCACTATAACTACAAAAATGCAGAATTTTGGTTTAGAGGAGATTAAAAAGAGTAACTATGAGGTACTTAAAGAATATACAATGTTCAGCTACGATGAACCAGCAATTTATGTCAAATTGGTTAATCCTTGAATTTTATTTGTTAATTTAATTTTTTATTTATTTTAGCTTTTAAAAACTGCTGGTCCGTCCTAAAATATAAATTAGTGCTACATATCATCATCATTTATTACTTGATGGTTTTTGACATGGACAAATCCAGGAAGACATTTTTTAAAAAATGTTTCGATAGATTCCTCTTATCATCCTCAGGGCAATACAAACGTGTTGATACATATACATACTTATGTACATAATATATGTTTTTTAAGTTTTATTACGGTACTTGATCTCTCTGTGCCTAAAATATTATATAAGTACATAACTATCCATTTTAAAAACCGTCAAATTGATACCAGGATAAAAACAAACTAAATTGAATCATGATTAAACATATTGACTTATTTTTTATAGTTCATTTTAAGTAATCTTTCAACTTATTTTGGCCAACCTGAATTTTTGACTCTATCCAAAGCAGATGTTGTCTCCATTCTCAATGAACCTGTCCTATCAGTTGCTGAGTCCGAGCTCTTCAAAATCTTGAGAAGTGGATCCAAGCTCAGATTAGTCTGAAAGGTAACATTTGAAAAACTGTGCTGTACCTATTACTTTTTTTTAAAGCAGAAAATGAGGAAAGAGAACAACTTCATAAAGATTTGAAAGAACTGCTTCAAAAATTCATTTTTTAGAAATGACCCCTAAAGAGTTTGCTGATGCAGTAGGTTCCAGCCAAACTTTGACTCAACCACAAAAGCTTTCAATTTGATGAACATCAGTGGCTCAAATAAAGAACATCCCTTGGAAGGCGCCATTCAGAAGTTTGATAAAAGCGACTGAAGTAAGTTAAAATTTCGTTCATTATTTATTAAATTATTTTTTAGAAGCCTGAACTGCGATTGTGACGGATACAAAGGGACATGCAACATTTGTAAGGAATCTAGACGTATTTTTAATTTATTTCAATTAATTACATGATTTTTTTAAAGATAATTTTGACCTTCACTGCATTCAGTTCAAAGGGTCATCATTTTTTAAGTTGCGCAATGTTTCTTTAGGGCTTTGGAACTAAGATGTCTTTTCGCTTTCGGATGAGTTCACAAAACGATACTATTTTGTTCACTGCTCAAGATCATATTCCAATTCATGGTGAAGCTACCTGTATATCCATAGCAATCAAAATTTTTTATTTTTTATTTTATTTTATTTTTGCAGTTTCCAACCAAAAACTCTCAGTTCAATATAATCAAAGTTGTATAACTTGCCAAACATTGTTACTGATGGTCGTCCACATATCATTTCGCTATCTTTTTCCTCTTTATTCGTGTAATGTAGCAATGGATGGGAACAATAATGTTTGGGTTTAATTTTAATAAACTTAATCCGAATCTCAATTTGGTAAAGGGCTCAACAGTATTCACAATTACAGTCTATTCACTGTAAAGATATTTTAGGTTCTTCCAGTAATGGTTCGAAATCTCACTTCTGCTTGAGTTCAGTTACTTTTGGAAGTAATCCCGAGTGCGTTGACTTAAAGGATTACCACTCGCGAACTGAGGGAATACCTTATGTCGCTGGTATGTATTTTAGCAATCTTTCTTTATGGAGAAGCGATAATTTTTTTTCCAATTCAGACTGTTCTGAATTTCCTTGTACACCTACTTATTTGTATTATTTTCAGTATGTCTTCTTAGTCGTTCTGCTCCGCCCAGCTTGGCTTACATTGTACATCGTTTTCTACTTCAAATTTTAATTTCAAGCCTAAATTCACATATTTTCACGTAGGTTTTAGTTTTCTTTTGTTTAATAAAGTTCTTTTTTTTTAAATACTTTCTTTATGTCTAGAATTATTTTATTGTTATTTGAGACGAAATTTAGAAAAAATAAATGGAGTAAGAACAATATTGAAAGTTTTTTTTAGACTTTGATTATAGGTGTAACAAAAAATTTTTTGCCAATGATCGTCTACTAATCGTCTGCCAATGATCACCTACTAAAGGTCTGCTTCTCCAAGTGGCACCCCCACCCTTAAGAGCGTTTATATTTTTACGAGTCACTCGGAGGAGGCTATACTGTGAAACTGATGCGCAAGGCATGTCTAAAGCGAGTCTGCTACAGAACTGATTTTTTCGTTTTTGGCTGAGCGAACATTTTCTCTTTTGTTGATAAAGAAGACTTTGTTGTGGTCTCAAGTACAGTATTTCCCAGGAGTTCCACAAAATCAGATAGATTGGTGCAGTTCGATTTATTTTTTAGACCGTTTTCTACTCCATTTTATGAAAAATTGTCAAAACATAAGACGAAAGAAAGCAATTAATGAAGTACCATGGTGAAACAAATTTTCCTGTTTACACCGAGCGAAAAATAAGTCGAGTCTCTTAGTTGAGCGCGATTGTGTAAAAGAATTTACATTTTATTTATTTATTAGTTTAAGCATGTAAAATCTGTTAAAAAAAATTGATTATAAAAATTAGGTTGATAGGCCCTTGCCAAATGTTATGGAAAATTTCTTTCCCCTCATCAGGGCCAATCAGAAC
>JACGAQ010004158.1:0-18633 GCA_014119065.1 Orius insidiosus | reverse complement strand
GTTGCAGGAAGAAAATGCTGTGGTTAACATAATTCCTTATCTTGGTTCCGCATGGGAATCGGACTTTTCTGACTAAGGGCTCTCCTCGACTCTTATGACCTGGCTGTTGATGAGCAATTTATCCTAACTGGTGATTTCAACGCTAGAATTAATTCGCAACAAGCTCTCTCCAAGCACATCTCCTTAGGTAAAGATATTTCTCATAACCGTCGTTCTAAAGATAAAGTGATTAACGCAAATGGTACCAAGTTTTTAGATTTCTGTAGCGTTATACCTAATTGTCCTGAATGGGCGTGTCCCCTCGGATAGTGAAGGTGAGTTTACTTTATCAGCGACGCCGGTAGCTCAGTTATTGATTACTGTTTGGTATCTATCGACTCTTCTTCAATCATATCTGATTTTGTTGTTCTTAATGAATCCTATTCTGATCACATGGCTTTGTCTTTTAAAATTCTTTCTCTTTCTCCCTAGATCAGGACTCAGTAGTTGATCTCTCGCCCCCTAGGTTACGGTTGGTCTGAAAAGTGTCTCAAAAGTACAGGTCTAAGTTAATGCAAATAGCCCCTCCTTCAAAGGGTGTAGTTACAGAGCAATTTTTTGTTAATTCAATTTAGCTTCTGGCCCGCTCCGGCAAAGGTGTTCCCCATACAGCCCCGAAAAATCCCTGGTTCGACTCAGAATGTTGTTCCTCTCGCAAAAGAGTTTTTCGCCTGCTGAACCTGTATCGGAAACTGAATAGCAATTTGGTAAAAGATCAATATTTAATTGCCAATAAGAAATTCAAGGCCCTTTGTTTAAAAAGAAAAAAGACTTCTTCTCAAGTAGAATTACTAAGCTTATTAATACGAGAGACGCTAAAGAGTACTGGCTAATCGCAAATAAATTTAAGAATAAGGTAGCAAATCGCAGTGATGCTATCCCCCTCAACGGATTAGTGGCTTACTTCCAGTCCTTATTAAATCCCCAACTGCTAGTTTCCCCTATCCAGTTTGCGGATCCGCTAATTTTGGCTGAGTCATTGGACTGCCCTTCAATTTACAGGATATCAAGGATGTGCTTATTAATTTTAAGGCTAATAAGACCCCGGGAGGTGATGGAGTGCCTTATGAGTTTTACCAGCATGCGCCGGATTCGTTTTTGGAGTTATTGCTAGGTTTCTTCAATAGTATCTTCGAGTCGGAAGTGGTGCCTGAGTCATTTGGTCATTCTATTAATTTTCCCTGTTCAAACAAGGAGATCCGTCGGATCCTGCTAATTACAGAGGAATATCTTGCATCAACTGCATAGCAAAATTTTCTCTGGGCTTTTGCTTCGTCGTATGGAGTCGTTCGTGCAAGAAAAAAAATTTTGAGTGAATTCCAAGCGGGTTTAGAAAGGGTTATTCTACTACAGACCATATATTCACCTTGCTTAATCTAGTGAATCTTCAAATAGCCAGTAAAAAAAAGAAAACTCTATGCTTTCTTTGTAGATTTTAAGGTGCCTTTGATTCTGTTGACAGAAGAGCGCTTTCCTATAAGCTGTACAACTTAGGATTTTCGTCAAAAATTATTAACATTCTGAAGGCGCTCTTTGCTCATTCTGCTTCTGCTGTCAAACAGCGAAACTCCGTTTCTGATTTCTTCCGTGTTGGCTCTGGCGTGAGACAAGGGTGCTTATTGAGTCCGCTTTTTTTTCCCTTTTCCTCGACGACCTTCCAAGCATTTTGGATTATGGTGTTTTTGCGGGGGAGTGAGAATAAAAGTCCTAATGTACGCTGACGACATAGTAATTCTTACAGATTCCGCGGTAGCCCTTCAAAAAAATATCGATATTTTAGAGCGCTATTGTACGCATTGGAATCTCAGTGTTAATTTAAATAAATCCAAATAATGATTTTTCGGCGAGGCGGCAGGTATGCAAAAAATGAGAAATGGTTTATAGGGGCAATACTGTTGAGATAGTAAACCACTACAAGTATCTTGGAGTAACCCTAACGCCCATGTTGTCTATGGTTCCCCACTTAAAAAAGAAAATACAGGCTTCAAAGTATGCAGTCAACACGGTCTGGCCTAGCCTTCTGTCTAACCCTCTCATCACCCCGGGCTGTAAGTATAAGCTTTTTTATCAGTATGTCGTTCAATGCTCTGTTATGCTTGCCAAGCTTGGGGTCGAGAGGTTCGAGATTGAAATTTTCATCGATTCTTTCTAAGAAAAATTTTCGTCTCCCGTCATTTACCCCTAACTACATGTTATACATGGAAACCTTAGCCGACCCACTCTTCCTTTTCACCCTAAAACTACATTTATCTTATGTCAGCCGAATCCTTACTTTGTCAGATCAGCGTCTGGCCAAAATTACTGCCCTTGAAATTATGAAAAAAATCTATCTTGGTTCGCCTCGCTGAATAAACTCGCCTTCGATCTTCAGGTAAACTTCAACTTCTCTCTCGATAATACCGAATCCTGGATATCGTATTACCCTTCCCTAGCCGATGCCATCCGTAGCGAGTACCGAGACCTATTTACTTACCAAGCCCTTTCTTCTGATAGGTTTGTCCTATTCAAAGCCTTAGATTTATCCTTATCCCCCTTAGAGCTCTCCCTTCAAACTCCTAAAGTAGAGTCCCCCTTCTTGGCATGTTGGTTTGCCAGACTGAGGTGAGGCGTTGTTCCTCAACAGCTGTCCTTACAGAACGAGTGAGGAGGAAAAATGCCCGCTATGTAATTCAGGGGACAGGAAGACATGTTTCACTTTCTAGCCGAGTGCTCCATTCTCTCCGAGTTCAGGAGGAGCTATTTGGGGTCCCGAAGTTAAAAAGATCCGAATTGATTTTGAAATTAAACTCATTAAATGCCAAGACCTAGTGAATTTTGCAACGAGAGCCTTTAGCTACAGGAATGACTATGTTGATTTGTTCAATAAATTGTAATAAATAAGTAAAGAGAGAAAGAGAGAAAAAGAAAATTTTGTGTGTATATAAATTATATATAAATAAGCAAATTTAATAAATAATAATAAGTTTATTCATAATTATAAAAAGGAACGTTTAAGTTAAAATTTACCGAACTCCACGACGGTTAAAAAAACCATGCTGATTTTACCAAGCAAATGTATCTTGTATATTAAATGTAAATAAGTAATTTCATTCATTCATTCATAGCATAGTCAGCTATCAACGAACATACATTTAAATTTATATAAAACAAGGGGAAAGCACACATTTCTAAGCCTATGGTATACTGGGTGTCATTTTTTCCCTATAAAAATAAGTAATTTGGGGAATTCTGCATTTTTATTATGTCTTACTAGATTTTAAACATTCTCCAACATAAAAAAATTCATTCCATTTAGATACCACTGAGTTTTCATATTCAAAATTAATTAATTAATTAATTAGAGGAATAAAACATTGATTTAAAAAAATCATTATTTTAATTACATTTTCTAAGTTAATTAAGTACATACGGTGTGGCTATTAAATAACCGGACTGAAGTCATAACAATTTTTATTCGTCACCAATTACATTCGAAGTTTTATCTCCTTCAATATACTCCCCTTGGACCTCCCTACACCGCTCCATACGTTGGACCTCCCTACACCGCTCCATACGTTGTTTCCATTGGAAGCAGTGCTGGAAGTCCTCTTCTGTTAGTTGGTTCAGTACCTCCGTCGCTTTTGCCTTAACCGCTTCCACACTCCAAATCTTGTTCCTTTTAGCGCCGATTTCACCTTAGGAAATAGAAAAAAGTCACAGGGGCAAGGTCGGGAGAGTGCGGTGGATGATCCAACACTGGGATACCGAATTTCAAAAAAAAAAAAAATTTTTTAAGCTTCAGGTTAACTCGTTGTTCCATCTGACTACTTGGAATTTTTCCGACGCGTCACTAATGCAAACACTACTTCAATCGACTCCTACAGTCGAACTGAGCGACCTGACGACTTGTCCACCGAGATGAGAGTTGGGGAAGGACCCTCAGACTAAATCATGTTTAAACTTGTCGCGTCGCGCTCGCAGTTTGCTGACAGCAGCATCAGTCCGGTTATTTAATAGCCACACCTCGTACATCAGTTTTAGTTAGTATTAGTTAAATGCCAAAATTAGAAAACATTTACTTAATTTCTTCATATTTGGATTAAAAGAAAAGAAATTACTAGATTCCTTGCCACTCATGAATCTTTGATGAGAGTTAGAAAAATATTAAAAATAAAATAAAAACGCAATAGAAAAAAAAAAAAGTTAATAACAGATGAAGTAGGAAGATTTAGTTTAGACGAGAATGGGTCAATCATGTATTTGATATCCTTTTATAAATGGTAAACCGGTCCCCACTTTTCTTTGATAATCAACGTAACTGTAATCGAAAAAATTCAACAAAGTTAACTCTTCGATTGTAATCCGGTCGTTGAAAAATTTCCAACTTGCCAGAGCATACGCCACCACACATATCGGATTTGCAAGAATCAACTGCAATTTAAGTTTTATAAATTAACAATAATTTTAAATTTTTACACACCTGAGTCCCTATGGACCAATAAAACCATCCCACATAACTTGGATGTCTGCAGTATTTATAGATCCCGTGGGTTACCAATTGATGACTTTCTACTTTTTTGGAGACAACCGTATGAGTAAAATTGGAAGAAGCTGTAATCATCGCTATTTTACGAATAGCTTCACCACTCACGCATAAAAATAGACCAATCGATGGAATCACTCGAACTGTTTTTAAACCTAGAAAGAACAACTTAAACTTTTAAAAGTAAATAAGAAATTTTCTACCTGGGTAAAACCATCGTTCGATAAAAAACTCAACCCAACTAGCAGCAGCAGCAATTTTGTAATCTAAACTATGATCAAGTATAAACGAATCGATCGTTAGAGTTTTTGGATTGCAGATAGCGATTGCCAGGAATTCGGAGTAGTGGAAAAATGATAATACACATGTACCTAAAACGTATAACAAAAGTTGGGCCAAAATCTTAAAATTTACCATCCGAAAATCGTGAAGCTCTCCGATCCAAGACATGATAGGAAGACACCGCTTGAAAATACACCACCAAGTAAAATAGACCTCAAAGCAACCTATAAAATATAAATAAAAACATAAAATAAACCAAAAATTACCTGATATTGAAACTCTTCGTATACAAATTTCAATATTAGTACAAAAAGAGGTAGTAAAAGGGTAAAATTAATAAAATATTATTAAAAAAGTATTCATGATAGACGGAAAACGACGAAAAAAAATAGAAGACTAGACAAGCCAGTTAAAAAGCAAACGACGCTCGTCTTGCCGGCTTCTATCATTTTAAAATTTACTTAATTCAGATCATTCTTAAATAAATAAATGTTTTAAATCGTCATGAAAAAGTAACGATTTTAAGGACTATAATAACATGTTTTGAAAATCAAAGTTGATAAGAACCGACATTAGTGATAAGAGACGCTTAGCGAAAACGTGTGCCAACTTTAATAAAAAAATGTCTCCAAAAGAAATCATTTATTTTTAAGAACAGAGGAAAGGAATTCACGACCGGATTACCGATCATTATCTGTAGTGCCGGCCGTCCGTCGCATTTTTCCGGCCGCCATTTTTATTCGATTTTTCCGAATTATCACAGGGTCTTCATTTTAATGTTAATTGTCGAGTCGCTAAAACCTGTGGATTTTGATATTTCAAGAAGAAGCTTTTATCATGGTTATTGCCTTATGTATATCATGGTTTTGCTTATATCTGAAGATATCTCGAGAACGGATTGTCTGATTTCCATTTTACTAGACTGTTTAGAAAGCTCACTAAGTGGAGCACAATTATGTACTTAATGGTCGAGTCGCTAAAACCTATGGTTTGAGATATTTCAAAGTAACTTTTATCAGGGTTATTGCCTTATATCATGGTTTTTGCCTATATCATAAGATACTTAAGAGCGGATTGTCCGATTTCCATTTTACTAGACTTTTGGAAAGCCCATTGAGTGTAGCACTATTTTGTACTTAATGGTTGAGTCGCTAAAACCATTGGATTTTGAGATATTTCAAGAAGTAACTTTTATCAGGGTTATTGCCTTATTCATATCATGGTTTTTGCCTTATCTGAAGATATCTCGAGAACGGATTGTGATTTCCATTTTACCAGACTTTTTGGAAAGGTCATTGAGTGAAGCACAGTTTATACTTAATGGTCGAGTCGCTGAAACCTATGGATTTTGAGATATTTAGAAAACGCTTTTTATCATGGTTTTTGCCTATATCATAATATATCTCGAGAACTGTCCGATTTCCATTTTACTAGACTTTTTAGAAAGCTCATTAAGTGGAGCACAATTATGTACTTAATGGTCGAGCTAAAACCAATGGAATTTGAGATATTTCATGAAGTAGCTTTTAATGAGGGTTAGCTTGATCATGGTAATTATATGTCGGGAATGGACTGTCCTTTTGAAGAAAAAGGGCTAACGTCAGCTTAGGCAGTTTAGGTAAAAACCTTTTAAAAATTAAATAAAATCAACGGTTGAGCGAAATTCACTATTTAAGTATCGAAAATCGCTTTTTAAAAGGCGCATGAACTGACAATGTATACATCGTCCCGCACAGAGAAAGGAACTTTCTTGACAATGTATACATTGTCGCCGCACTGAGAGTGACTTAAAAATGTTAACGTTTTTTTTTTCGAATTTGCAAAAATGGCGCAGATTTGTCTGTCTAAATTTTTTTTTTACTCGCTATTGTTCCGATCTTCACCAAATACTCTTCATTTAAAATATAATTTATTGGGGGAAAAAAGAAGTAGTAAAAATGTTGCTGGGAGTTTGGGGTGTCTTTACATGTGGTCTATCCGGGCGAAGATTTTCATTTTTCTACCTTTGCTAGCATAAAAAATAAATTCATTTTCTCTTTTTTCAGGATTTCATCAACAGGTGGAAATTTTAAAAATCAAGCTACTTCCCGCCACGTTTACGTCACACGTGGCCAGTGACCTCAAAAAAAAAAGATGAAGCATCGATGATTGTTCTCCGATAATCAATACTGATAAAATAGAAATCAAGTCATGAATTTATCAAATAGTTAAACTTCATATTTTTCTTCGTAATTTTTTTGTGTGCTCAATTAAAATAGCCATGGAAATCCAGCCAGAATCAAAAGGACATAATAACGAAGCATCTATTCAAGAAATTGAAAGTACCGACGACTACTGGGGCCCTACATTTAGGTATAGAGTTTTTAAAATTCAATAAAAAAATCCCTCTACTAACACATTCGACCCTGTCAACATCACATATCGTACGACGCAAGTTCATAATTTATTGATTAAAAAGGATGTAGTCAAGTGGTACATAACCTGCCGCCCTAATCAGAAATAGGAAATAAAAATGATAAAATAAACAAAATAATGAAAAGATCTGTAACTATAGACTCACAAAAATGCTTTGCCATTCAGACAAAGCACGAGCACTTCATTAACGAATTAGAATCGACAGATACGACCAGTATAAGTGTTGTCATAAGGTAAAATCTTTCAATTGAATGCTGTGTATTCGATGTTTTTTAGAGCTTACGAGAGATTTAAAACTGGTCGAGCATTCATAGTCATTTGTTTCCTGTTCCATGATAAGATTAGGCTGCCCTTTTGATAATGGGCCCCTATCTTTTTCTATTCATTTTCAATCATGTCTCTGACCGATTTAGTTTCTCATGTTGCAGAATTAGAGATTTTACATCCTAAGATGTCAGTATTTTTGGCATTGTACTGCATGAGCGTAGCATGTACTTTAGTTAAAACCGCTGCTTTAAATAATAATGCATGTTGAAGTTGCATGGGACTGCTTGGTGAGATGACTGGGGCTCTCGGTAAGGTGACCCAAAATTCCTAAGTAGAATGCAATAAGAGGTGTTGGTATAAACGGTTTTTCTGGGTCAAAAGATTGCGATAATAAATGGATATCGTAAAAAATTGAAGAAATAATCAAAAACCTGGTAAATTAGAACCTTATGGTTGTTTCTTTATCAGAAAATCGAGGAAATTGACCCAAACACGCTAAAGAAATGTTAAACGACGTCCACTTGAACGCTTGAACACCCGTTAAATAGGGTGTGAAAGCTCAAAAACTTGATGAAACCAGTGTTTTACACCAAAAAAGAGGAAGTTGAAAAACCTAAAATGTGCAAAAGAAATGTTAAACGCCTAACACAATGGTTTTTGTGTAAAGGGTTTTTGGGCAAAATACGCAAAAAAAAAAAGGTCCAGAAACCGTATTTTACGACCAAAAAATTCAGGAAAACGAACTGAAACTCGGCAAAAAAGATCTTAATGCCCAAACACCTAAAATGGATGTTTCTTATCGAGGAAATTTAAACGTCCGTACAATTGATAAACAGATCGGTGTTAAAGCTCAAAACCTGATAACTGGTGTTCCTACACCAAAAAATCAGGAAGTTGACCAAAAACCCGGTGAAACTGTAAAAGAAATGAGCAAAAGCCCGCAAAAAAGATGTTAAACACCTGACTAAACGGGTGTTTCTAGACCAGAAAATGTGGAAAACGCCTCTTTATCGAGAGGGTCTATTTGGCGATGGCTAAGTTGCAAAAGCTCCCTCTCCGTAAGTCCGCCAATGCCAGTATGACAACAAGAATCAGAATGAAACGTAATATTTTTTCTTGCATGGCATTTTTTAAATTGATTTATTGGTAATTGAATCTCTAGTTCCTTTTTAAAATTTGGTTTTTAAATTTTTTTAGAGCGATTTACGATGGAGACGAAGATCAAAATTTTATGGAGCAGCTCGATCTCGCATTAAAAGTCACGATCGGGAGATTGAAAGGATGTGCAATTTACACTACCAAGGTTTCATCGATTCTATACGAGAGTTGCTTAAAGTCAGAAAACAAGCCAAAGATCTTAACGTAAGTTTTTTTTAAAATAGAAGTTGTTGTATATTCTCTTTTTAGAATGAAATAGTCGATTTGAATAAAGCGCTTGAAAAATCGGCTGAGAGAGTCATCGAAAAGACTGAGGAGCTCGTAAAAGCGAGAAAAGTCGAGAACAACATCGCTTCCGCAGTACAAAGTTTGACGCAGTGTCTCCCCGTTTTGACGACGTATGCTAAACTTCAGAAACAAATGAAGGACAAACGTTACTATCCAGCGTTAAAAACTTTAGAACAACTCGAACATTTATATCTGCCGAGAGTCGCCAATTACCGTTTTTCACGTCAGATGAGAGAAAACATACCAAAGTCTGTATTTCTATTTTAATGATTTTTAACTTCATTTTTATTCAGGTTAAGAGAGTCAATCAAAGATGCTTCCATGAGTGATTTAAAAGATTTTTTGGAAAATATACGCAAAGTTTCACCCAAAATTGGAGAAGTCGCTATGAAACATGTAAGTCAAAAAATCTTTCGCCATTTTTAATATTGTAAATTTTGTAGACGTCTGAACAGCTAATAGTCGACCCGAGTGTATTTCGTCGTAAAAAAAAGAAAGCACCTCTTCCTCCGAATCCTTTCACAGGAGAAGTCGAAAGCGATGAAACGCTGGATGAGGAAGATCTAAGTGCTCAAGATCTGATTGACTTTTCGCCAGTTTACCGCTGCCTTCATATTTATTCCGTTTAGACTCGCGTGGCGATTTCGAAACATATAGAAAACAAAGAAAACAGCAGGCCACTTAGTACTCCAACCTCCAACCAATATGGTGCACATTCAAAAAAAATGATGTTTTTCTAATCTTTTATTTATAGCATGAGTCAATTGATTTGTACAAAAGTTATTTGAACAGCGTCCTTGGATTTTTTGTCGTTGAAGATCATGTTTTAAATACAGGGCATGGCCTTGTCGATCGAGTCTATTTGGATGAACTTTGGGGAGGCGTTGCTGTCGGGAAAATAGTCAACGCTTTACGAACACATTCTGTAAGCTTCTCTCAACAACTCTGTTCTTTTACAACTTTTTTTTTCAGTCTTATTGTACAGATGCCACTTTAATGTTAAAAATAAAACATCTCATCATGCTTTTCGTTACTTCTTTGAGGGTAAATTTTTTTTTAATGAAAGAAACGTATAAAATATTTACAGAATTATGGTTATACGGTGAATCAAGTTTTTGCCGTTCTTCACGAAATACGTGACCATTACAACGAAGTTTTGATGCAAAGATGGGTTGGCGTTTTCCGAGAGATCTTAGATGGCGAAACATATTTAACTACTGAAGTAATTTTTAAATTGTTCAAATAATTTTTAAAATTTGTTTTTTCAGGTTGCAAATCAGGAAGAATATGACAAAGTTTTGACCACTTTTCCATTCCAAGATGATGAACTTGAATCTGCTCCATTTCCTAAAAGATTTCCTTTTTCAACTTTAGTACCTAAAGTTTATCAACAAGTCAAAGAGTTTATTTATGCCTGCCTAAAATTTTCTGAAGATTTAAACCTCAGGTAATATAAATTATCAAAATTTTTTAAGCAATTTTTCCAGCCAAGGGGAAGTCGATGATATGATCAGAAAGTCTACAAACCTTCTTTTAACCAGGACATTTACAGGGTGTCTTTCTTCAGTATTTTGTAAGCCTAGTTTAGGCCTAATGCAAGTGATTCAGATCATTATTGACACAAGATATTTAGAAGAAGCTACGGTTTATCTTGAAGAATTGTATCCAATATTACTGGGTAATATTAATTATTTAAAAAAACAAAAATTTTTATTTAAATTTTAGATCGCCAAAGAAGGACAGTTGGGCTCAAGAGGGCAAGGTCATCTTTGGTGCGGCTAGAGATGACGCTGAAAAACAAATTTGTGAAAAACTCAAAAACAAATTGGACGAATTTATTGAACTTGAAAGCTACGATTGGCTCTGAGCGAACCTCAAGGTCATGCTTCGACTTTTGTCCGACCTAATCGCATTCCTAAACAGCACTTTCGCTTCATTCACTAATCTCCCTGTAAGTTTTAATCTCAGAAAAAAAATTTATTTTTTAAATTTAGGGAGAAGTTGCTCAAGTCGCTTGTAAATGCCTGCGAACATATCGCAAAATCATTGATGAATATGATGATGAAAGACAGCGTAAAGCAAGTTTCGATGGGTGCTTTACAACAACTAATTTAGACACATTACATGTGAACGTAAGCTTAAATTTTTTACAAAATTAATTCTAAACGTCAATTTTTAGAATTCGCAGCCTCAGAGCCAGTTCCAGGTCTAGAAGAAGAAGCCCTTCTTCATTATTTCACAGATTTGAGGCAACTCCTCGACTTATTTATGAGCTGGGATTGGCCGACTTATTTCCACGACTATGGCCAAGAAAATAGCAAATATCAACAAGTCAATCCTAACGCTGCCATCATACTTTTAGAAAAGTAAACTTAAATTAGCTTACAATCCTTAAAAAAATATTCCAGAATGCGTGAAGCTGACAAAAAGACGTCTTTTCCGTTCTCAAAAAAGCGAACGAGACAAGAAAAACTACTTGAAACTGTTTGAAGCAGCTTCGCCAGTTAGCGGCTACTGCCAACAACAGCAGCAGCTCCAGTAATTTTTGTGATAGCAGTATCCTTTTGTATATAGGCCTCTTCTTTTGTTACAATAAAGCTTTACGTTTTCTGTTCACTTAGTTTTTAAAATGTTACTAATTCGTTCTCCTAGAAGTTATAAGACAATAAATAGTCGCTTGACAATAAGTTTAACTTAAAAAGTCCTTTTCGTTAATAAAAATTTGAGCATTTATGTTGTTTATTGCCTTCTTTTTTCAAGCTAATTGAAGAAAGCTGCTGAATTAGGCTTTCGCAGGCCCTTGTCTTTACCCTCTCTTGCCAGATAGGAGGAGCTGCAACCCTGGTTTTTTTTATTCCAATTGACAAAAATTACTTGAATAGAAAGTGCTTATGCACCGAAAAAAAATAAGAATCCTGATAAAACTGTGATGGATTAAAATTTTTCCACACACAAAAGAAAATTATCTCATGCACTTTGTACTTCAAAATTAGCTCATTGTTCGAAAACAAGATAAGACACATTGTCGTCGGTATCAATAAACTTTGTAATGCATTTCAAAAAAAAAGGAAAAATTGATAAAACAAGATAAAATGAGTCTAGACTAGGAAAATTTAATTCGAATCAAAAATAGAAAACAGTCTTATAATCTATTCTTAAGTAATATTACATGTAGCTTTGAATAACATTTAGACGCTTTTCTGAAGATATTCGTCGAACAAGAATACAGACAAAGAAGCAGAGTTGCCAACTTGGCTCTTTTTGATGAGCTTAGTCAAGTCGTTGGTGTAGCCGGCAATATCTCTGACTGTATCCGCGTGTTTGTGGACGAACTTATTTTCCAAAAAGGAAAGAGTCTACAATGAAAAAAGTCAATTAAAGTTTGAAAAATAAATAAATTACCTCAGCGTCGTGATAATCTTTGTTTCTGTTAGTAACCGAGCTGTGAAGCCTGTGGACTTTTTCGCCGACATGTTTGCTCATGTCAAGAGCGCGAGCCAAACTTTCTAACTCATACATTTCATAATTGATAGACTAAAAAAAAATTAGTGGAAAACTTAGATGATTTATATTACTTTCAAATCTTTGCTGTTTTTCTTGAAATTGGTAAATGAAAACATTCCACCTCTTTTCGTCACATATTTCGCAAGGTCGATGGCATCCTCCCAGAAAGAGTCAGACATCTTTCTGTAAAGCTTCATGAATCCTTCACGGTTCTTTTCATAATTGGCAAAGTTCGTCGACTAAAAATTACAAAAATTTGCATCAAATTTCAACGAGCAAAAATTGAATTCATAGAAAAACAAGATAAGTTTAACAATAAAAATTTAATAATTGGCCTAAAAGATAATAAATTATCATAAGTATTAATTGGGAAAAAAATGTTGCATATTATTGTCCGAAGATAATTTTTCAACGATTCGGAAAAACCGAAAGAGAAAAAAATTATTGAGCTCCAGGAAATTGATTTGAAATTCCAAGGTTCACGGACCTAAAATATTGCCAGTGGCGATTGAAGGTCATACAAATGTACAAACATGAAATGAATAAGTACATACAAGAATTTCTGAGATTTTATAAAAAAAATTTTTAGCTAAAAATTATAGCTACAAGTTTAGTTTTTTTTTTGGGGGCAAGAAAATGCCTCAAAATTGGAAAACTCCACGAAAACCAAATAAAAATAAATTGGAAAACTCAAGAACCCGTACTCTTGGAGGAAAAGCACAAGAAAATGCCTTAAATTGGAAAACTCCAAGAAAACCAGTACTCTTGGAGGAAAAGCACAAGAAAATGCCTTAAAATTGGAAAATCCAAGAAAACCCGTACTCTTGGAGGAAAAGCAAGAAAATGCCTTAAAATTGAAACCAAGAAAACCAGTACTCTTGGAGGAAAAGCAAGAAAATGCCTTAAAATTGGAAAACTCCAAGAAACCCGTACTCTTGGAGGAAAAGCACAAGAAAATGCCTTAAAGAAAATCAAGAAAACCAGTACTCTTGGAGGAAAACAGAAGAAAATGCCTTAAAATTGAAAACCAAGAAAACCAGTACTCTTGGAGGAAAAGCACAAGAAAATGCCTTAAAATTGAAAACTCCAAGAAAACCAGTACTTTGGAGGAAAAGCACAAAAATGCCTTAAAATTGGAAAACCAAAAACCCGTACTTTGGAGGAACAAGAAAATGCCTTAAAATGAAAACCAGTACTCTTGGAGGAAAAGCAAGAAATGCCTTAAAATTGAAAATTCCAAGAAAACCCGTACTCTTGGAGGAAAACAAGAAAATGCCTTAAGAAAATCCAAGAAAACCAGTACTTTGGAGGAAAAACAAAAATGCCTTAAATTGGAAAACTCCAAGAAACCAGTACTTTGGAGGAAAATCAATAAAATGCCTTAAATGGGTTAAAAAAGTCTCATGGCCAGACAGTACAGATCAATCACAAGGGCGTTTCTTGGGAAAAAGGAAAAATAAAAAAAGCTATTTTTTTTGTAAGATTTTAGAGTTTTCAAGAATTTCGAATTAAAAGGGTCTGAAGGTTTGACCACCATCGCCACTCTTCTTTCCATTTTTACAAATTTCTGCAAAACTTACCATCAACAAATACTGAAAACTGTAATCAATATGATTCTAAACAAGTCCGAAGTCCGGAAAAACGTTGTGAACGCCGGATTTGGCATCGCAAGATTGGATGTTTTCTGTAAAAAACGCAGATTTAAAAAATTGCGACGAAAGAAAAATTAAAATTGTTATACCTTTTGTTTTGCCTTGAGAAGTGCAGGACGTGACGGCGCTATCGTAGCAATATTCCGCCCTCGCGTACGCGAGAAGCAAAGGGAGCAACAAAAACGCCAAAAAACCTTTCATTTCTTAAAAAAAACTGAAATATTAAAAAATAAATTAATAAAAATACAAACTGTATTTAGAAGGCTCTTGAATGGAATTTCAAGGATGACAAATCCTCAAGAAAAGAATGAGGACTGAAAATAAAATTTACGTCTTGAGCGAGTTATCGCGTTTTTTCGATGACTCTTCAAAAGTGGTTGACAACTAAAATGCGGCTTCTAATGAATAAATACGCATGCGCATTTTAAAACTACGCAGTTAATTCGACATCTGCGCCGATAAAAGAAGGAAAAGGAGATACGTCCGGGGAGAGTTCGACAAATGGATTTCGTCTTTTTTCAATTTTCATTCCCACTTCTTAAAATTGACGTTTGCCCGGTTTTGATTATCTCGAAAAGTTGATTTTTTTTCTCTAATACTTTGATTTCCCCTCTTTTATCTTTGTTTTCAAGAGCCTTCTACGCCAGTGTGTGTAAAGGTTGAGCTACCCTCAGGATAATATCCACTCTTTCAAATAAATCATTTTAAACTATAAAGAATGAAGCCTTTTTTTATTTCTTGCTTTTTTGCCCTTTTTGTATGGGCGGGCTCAAGTTTTCGAAGACACTTGGAAGGAAAATGTAAGTATGAAGAATACTGCGTTGCATTATTACGTTTTGTTTATGATAAATTTAAATTTCTCTATTTTAAGATTTGCGTTGTCATTCTTTATTTGTACGCTAATGTCTTGTGGCTTCTTATCAGCCACAAACAAATTTTTTAAGTTATCCACAGGTTCCAACATGTCATTTTATTCATTATCTCAGCAATAGCAAGCTTCAAAATTCTGTGAAATTAAATCTATTTCATCCATTATCTTGTAGGAAACGCTGATTAACTTGATTAATATTTGAAAATTAATTAACAACATTCACAATTTTTAGTAATCAAGTAAATAGTTGATCACAATATGCAATAATTAGAAAGAGGATTTCAGCTAGCTGGCAGGACCACAGGGGTAGGCTTAAGTCTCTTTTAAAGAATTTTTGGATATTTTTGTCCTTCACCCTAATTTCAAGGCGTTTTTCCAGTTTTGAACAAAAACCCTATTTATCAGATTTTAAGGCGTTTTTCGTTTTTGACGAAAAACCCTATTTCTGATTACTAGGCGTTTTTATCAGTTTTTTGGTCAAGAAACACCCTATTCATCTGATTTTAAGGCGTTTTTTCTCGGTTTTTGGACGAGAAACACCCTATTCTGATTTAAGGCGTTTTTCTCAGTTTTTTTTGGGTCGAGAAACACCCTATTATCTGATTTCAAAGCGTTTTTCTCACTTTTTTGGTCAAGAAACGGCCTTTTTGTCTGATTTCAAGGCGTTTTTCTCACTTTTTTGGACGATAAACACCCTATTTCTGATTACTAGGCGTTTTTTTTACAGTTTTTTGGTAGAAACACCCTATTCATCTGATTTCAAGGCGTTTTTCAGTTTTTTGGTTTTCTTCAGATTTCAAGGCGTTTTCTCATTTTTTGGACAAGAAACACCCTTTATCATTTTAAGGCGTTTTTTTGTTTTGGACGAAAACACCTATTTTCTCTGATTACTAGGCGTTTTTACCAGTTTTTTGGTCAAGAAACACCCTATTCATCTGATTTCAAGGCGTTTTTCTCGGTTTTTTGGACGAGAACACCCTTTATCTGATTTCAAGGCGTTTTTTCAGTTTTTTTGAACGAAAAACCCTATTTATCTGATTTCAAGGCGTTTTTCTCTTTTTTGGACGAGAACACCCTTTTCTGATTAGGCGTTTTTCTCGTTTTTTGGGACGAGAAACACCCTATTATCTGCAGGCGTTTTTCCAGTTTTTTGGACGAAACACCCTTTTTATCTGATTTCAAGGTTTTTTCAGTTTTTTTACAAAAAAACACCCTATTTATCTGATTTCAAGGCGTTTTTCTTTTTGGACAACCCTTTTTATCTGATTTCAAGGCGTTTTTCTCTTTTTTGGACGAAAACACCCTATTTATCTGATTACTAGGCGTTTTTCTTTTTTGGACAAGAAACACCCTATTCTGATTTCAAGGCGTTTTCTCGTTTTTTTTGGACAGAAACACCCTTTCATCTGATTTTAAGGCGTTTTTCTCGTTTTAGACGAAAACGCCCTATTTGTCTGATTTAAGGCGTTTTTATCAGTTTTTTGGTCGAGAACATCTATTCAAGGCGTTTTCCTTTTGGACGAAAAAACCCTTCATCTGATTTTAAGGCGTTTTTCCTCAGTTTTTTCAAGAAACGCCTTTTATTATCTGATTTTAAGGCATTTCCTCAATTTTTGGCGAAAATATATTAATATATAAAACGCCAATTACCACTAAAACCCGAGTTTTTAAATGTTTTTCATAAAAGATGTCTAAAAGCAGTTTTCTCTAATTAAAAAAAAATTTATTTTAAAGGCATTTCTTCAAGTGGGTTAAAGACAATATTTATTGGTTTTTGGGGTCTAAAATTAGATCAAAAAAAACCTTTTTATCGTTTTTTAAGGTTGTATTCATTCTTTGGCATTTTCCGCGTTTTTTTTTCCCTTAAAACCATTTACCAGATCCCCCTTTTTTCCATAATAAGCCCTCTTGCCTTTTCCAGTCTGAAAACCTTTTTTTATTTTATCTTTGAGTGAAAAATAAATCCCATAGAGTAAAATTCCAATTTGTTATTTTTTAAATTCAGATGATATTATTATTTTTTTTTTTAAATAAAATGGATTTTGGTGATCATTTATCAAAGTTTTTATAATTAAGGTTTACAACAAAAACAAATACATATAAAGGAATGTAAATGTAAGAATTTAAAATCGTCGTGAATTATTCATCTCCCACATCAAGGCTAATAAAAGATTTCCTTTTCACACAATAATCTGAACCTATTTAGGCCTCGTAATGTATCAAGGCTTCTTTTATATTATTTTCTTTTATTTTAGGTAAGAATAAACCTTTGAAAGACATGCCGACCGATTGGATCACTATGACCGATCCGACACTAAAATGAAAGAACAAGTCGGAGAAGAATTCAGGGCTGCCATGACGTACATGGCAATGGTAAATTTATCAGAAGTTATAGTCAAAAAGTAATTTTTTTTAGGGAGCCCATTTTCTCGTGATGTCGTTAACAGGCCGGGATTTTCGAAAATGTTTTCAAGCTGCATCTGAAGAAAGAGAGCATGGCTATGAAAATTATGGAATACTTAGTCATGCGTGGAGGTCCTTAAAGAATTCTCTGACCTCATCGGAACCCTGTAATTAAATTTTTTAAAATTATGATTTTTTTAACATAATTTTTTAGAAACCAGTAAACAATAAAACTTCATGGGATTCCGGATATGAAGCTCTTTCTGACGCTCTTCTTTTGGAAGCTCACGTCACCCGTAAAATAACCGCCATGATCAAAGTATGCGAAGATGCTAAGGCTGAAATAATTTACAAGTTCCCAACGATTCATGTAAGTTTCAATTTTAAATATGAAAACTTTTTAAAATTGAGATAAAAGTTGAATCATTCTTTTGTCCATGATAACTTATATCTCAGTAATGATTAAATTTTTTTAACTTTAACCAGACAATAATTAAATTTCTTTGATTATCTGCCATGTTTGCTTATAGACACTTGTCAAACTGATAACTTTTTTTTTCAGCTTGTCGATTATTTAACTGCAGAATTCCTCGATGAACAGCTCAAAGGTCAAAGAGACATTGCCGGAAAAGTTTCCACTCTTGGAAAAATGATGGAAGACATGGACCATTAGGAGAGTTCCTTTACGATAAAAACTTTTGGAAGACTAAATTTGAATGAAAAAATTTAATTTTTTACTTAAATTTTTTTATAAGAAATCATTTGTGAATAGATATTTTTTTGTACATAAAAAAGGCTGTTAATTTCTCAAATTAAAAAAGCATTTTTTCAATTTGTTTTCATTTTGATTTCCCAAGTTGGCCCACCAACAAAAATGAAGTGCTGAAAGGAGCTGGTTTCCATACGTTGGTTACACAACTAAATCTAAATTCTGAGTCAAATACTCACACATAACACAACTTCTTTCTAAATTAGTGGTGATGAACCACAATTGGTGATGAACACCAACATAGTGATGAAACAGCAACAAGGTTTTTACTCTCTCAACATACAAACACAGGAAGAGAATAGCTTCCGCATGTCTTGATCTCCATCGACAGCGCCAGCAATTCTCCTCAACTTTTCAACAGTTCCGCACCTCTTCGACCTGCTGAATTGGTGGAACTTCAAACCTCGGAACGAATTCTCGACATCTGCGACATGCACGAACTCGACAGTTCATGTCAGCATCC
>JACGAQ010004157.1:0-18638 GCA_014119065.1 Orius insidiosus | reverse complement strand
TTTTTTTTTGAAAATTTTCCAAGTTTTTTTTACCCAAAAAAAATTTTTTTTTTTCAAAAAATTTTCAAAGTTTTTCAAAAAATTTCCGGGTTTTTTTTGAAAAATTTATAAGTTTTTTTGAAATTTTTTTTTTTTTTTTTTGAAATATTTTTGTCAAGGTAGAAATAATGGGCTCTTGGCCTAGGGATGTGCCTCTCGTAAAGGGTAGAAGTACGAATTTCTCCCTACTAATAAAAATAGTAATTAAAAGTGGCAATTTTTTTGCACCAAAAATTCTTAAAAAATATAAGGAGTAATTGGTGAAAATTTGGTGAAAATCGGATTAACGGTTCGGCCGCAGCGAATTTTTTAAAATTTCAAACAGACATATCTCCGCCATTTTTTCGAAATTCAAAAATCCCCTCGTTACATTCTTCTTCACCGGCTAAAGAAATTTTGGTGAAATTTGGTGAAAATCGGATGAAAACTGTGGCCGTAAAGTGTTCCGGAAAAAAATGCTACGGACGGCCGGCACCACAGACAAAGTTGAGATCGGTAAAGATCAATATTCGATTGACCCTCCGGGGTCTGGAAGACCCTTCCCCAAAACCCGACGTCGAGGGTATCGCAATAACTTCTTTAAGGAAGTTAAAAAAAAGTGGTTTTAAACAACCCTAAAGTGGGTGAAAACGAGAGTTGGCGCCTATAAAATGTATTTATTTTCCTAACTGAACAATTCAGGTTTTAAAAGAAGAAATTTTGGCTAAAAAAACTCCTCTTTGAGGAAGTTGACAGTGTTGACATTTCTGCATTTTGCAAGATTGTAAGACGTTTTCCTATGTTTATAATCCGAAATTCCTTTTTTTTTTTTTTTTTTTTGTTTTTTTTTCTCGATTTTAGGGCGTCTTTCTATTTGTAGGCAGAAAATTCTATTTTGTAGTACGATTTGGCGGCTTTTTCAACGGTTTTTAGGCCGAAAAACCACCTTCATACAGGATTTTCAAAGATAAAAAGAATTAATTTTATTACTGACAGGTAGACATATGAATTTTAGGGCGCATGTAGCATCGACAACTTTGAGCCACTTTTATTGCTTAGTGCCATGATTTGGAATTTTACGCTCAATTTAAGCCTTTCACTACAATTTCATGGCATTCAAATAATTTAATTTTCTTATATGACAGATTTTAAGCTTCATTAATTCTGATTACTTCGACCACATTTTATGTACTACTTACACAAATTTTATTAACTGAAAGACAGTTTATGATAAAATCATTTTTACATTCTCAAAGGTTAAATGTCTTAAATAAGAAGGGTTGGTCAGGTCCTCACCACTGGTCACTTTGAACTTCAGTGGTTTCTGTGAAAACTTACAGCGAAACTGAAAATGCGACATTTTTGGTACCCATACTTTGAGGCTCGGATACAAACTTTTGCTAACGCTGAAACTCGCGTTTCTGTGAAGGGAGGTCCCCAGAAGACATGGAGCCGATTTTGGGGCTCAACGGTGGGGTCCTACTAGTCCTCAAGCCTCAGACGCTTCCCTTTAGCCTAAAAAACAGCGCCGTTTGAACCGACGTGTAGAGAGAAATTTTCTTCGAATCTGGGCTTACATAAGAAGCTTAATTGCCGGGTAATTGTGATAGTTACTCGGTCAAAACACCTCACGTGGACCTCCAGGTAGACAAATCTGACAAATGAGGAGACAAGCGATTATGGAAAGCTTCAACTTCAACGCAAAAGAACCAGGAAGTTATCAATGTAGATTTGAATTCAAATATTGTTAAAATGAGATGTAATTGGAACCTTCCGATTGAGTAGAAAGAAAAAAAAAACATATTTTTCAAACAAAAATCAGAAACTTAAAAACCTAGAGGAAAACAACAATAAAGTAAAAATAAAAGGAAAAAAAATAGGGAGCGAAAGTGAAAAATTAGAAATAACAACAAGATCGGAAACCAAGGAAACAGTCCCGGAGGACGTTGAAGGTTAGCTCGACAATAAAGGAAAAAAACATGAACAAAAAAAATGGTTTACATAAATTAAATATAGTATAATCTAAAACCCGAAAAAAATGAAATAAATTTGATAAAATGATTGAAATTACCTTATTCAAGCTTTAAAATGAGACGTGATCGTGACTTGAAGAGAATCCTAAAGAATTTGATCGGAAAAAAAACAAATCACAGAAAAGCTTCTCGTAAAATGCAGTCACAACACATTTTTTTTCTTTAAAAAACTCTTCTTTTTTGTACACAATGTTATGATCACATGTAGAGGCGCGAAATTTTCGGGCGATCTTTGAACTTTGAAGTCATAAGACTATTTGAGGGAAAATGTCTTGACGTTTTTCACCATGTACTAAGGGCCGGAATCCCTCCTGTTTATTTAACTCAGTAAAATGTTCACACTTCACTCGAGAAAGAGAGATAAAGATGATGTCATAATGACATCATTGATCGCCAACATTCATGGCTGTAGCTAAAGGATATCTTTGACCTTGATAACAATTCCTCCCCCTTTTTTTTCCTCTCCACTTCTCACTCGTTCTCTCTCACACAGAAATCACCCCTTCCCGCCATCGATGGACGGGAGGGATTTGCCGTCTCTTTCCCACCCGGCGTCACTCCCTCTCCCTAAACGCCCGCGGACATCAAATGCGCTTCCTACGAATAAAAATTCTAAACAACAACGATACTTTTTCAAATTTTCAACTACAATTATTCACTAAAAATTCTTTAAAATTAAAAAAAAACTGTGTTTTTTCAAATAAACACCTATGTACTCAGAAAACAAGTTTGACCACATGTGACCTTTTATTCTGTTATCAATCTAAACAAGTCTTATCAATGTTATAGCTTTTCTTCATCAAATTGAATTTCTATTATAAACCTTTTATTAATTCCTAAGTATTTTAAGAAGTTTAATTTTATTTTGAAACTTTCAAACTTTGATAACCGATCGAGAAGGCTCATTGATAAGATAACCTCCTCGAATTATTTATCATAAAACACTGTCTTTCAGTATAGTATTTGTACATAAAATGTGGTCGAAGTAATTCCATCAGAATTAATGAGGCTTTAAATCTTTCATGCGCTTTATCTTTTACTTGATGTGTCATACCTGTCAAATAAAATTTTATTTCTGGGGGAAACCCTATATAAAGGTGGTTTCTGGGCCTAAAAGCCGTCAAATCTTATTACAAAATGTAATTTTCTGAGTTCAATATTTTGATGCCCTTAAATCGACCACAGAATTTTAAAAAATCGAATTTTTGGTTTACAAACATAGGAAAACGCCTTAAAATCTAGCAAAAAGAGTGTTAGTTTGATAAAAGCCTATAAAAACGCTCAAAAATCTGTTTGAAGTGGCATTTATTTTTTTTTTTTTTTACCGACCATACTAAATCCAGCCTGTTGTCCGCACAGAAGCACCAAATCGCCACTTAAAATAGTAAAATTGAAGAACAAGGGCTTAGAAAGCTCTAATATGTAATTATGAAAGGTAGATATGGTGAAAATTCTACATAAATTGAAAAATGAGGAAGCTCGAAAAATTTGCTGTCAGTTTTTATTGGCTTTTGGAACCAGGACATAGATGTCTCAGGTCTTTGGGACCCCATTTGTCATATTTTATGTTTATTTATTTTCAGAAAAGATTATATATGGACAAATATCTGAAGAAGGTCCAGAATCTACGACGGTCGACGTTAGGGACGACTTTATTGGTTATTGGAGGATTCCTAACTTTTAGCTACGTCTACGGCGGCATTTATAGGCCTTGGAAAAGGAGAAGAGATCTTCTCGAAGCTGAATTAATGTCTGAATATTTGTTCCAAAAGGAAATTGAAAGTCGCTAGTATCTAGGAATACTCAGTTAACAATATTCAAAAAATGCTCTTAAGGCCCCACAGTGATCCTACAATTTACAATTTTATTACTTTTTTTATGAGATGAAGTTGATTGGTAGTCTCTTAATGATAAGACCTTGTACATTTTACATTAAAACGTAGTTGTTTGGTTTTTTAATGGAGCCTTTCATATCCTAACCAGTAAAATTTAAAATAAATGGAGTTGTTGGTCTAGACCACTGGGCACCAAAGATCTATGGAAAAGCTTGAGATTTTCGGACTTCAAAAAACGAGATATTTTCCAAAATTTGAGTATTTTTAAAGGAGTAGATGCTTTCACAAGAAGCCACCAGTTTTAGGTTTCAGGGAGTTTCCCTCAGTTTATTGACAGAGAAACCTTTTTTTTTACAGAAGTTTTCTAACTTTTTAGACAACAGACAGGATGTTTAGAAGTTTCCCTCAGTTCCGATACATGACTGTAGGATTTTCCTCGGTTTTTCACTGAGAAACCCCGATTTTGGAAGTTTTCCTGTTTTTTTTTTTTAATGCACAATCCAATTATTGCACAACTTTTAGGAGTTTTCCCCTTAAAATGAGCCCAACATCTAAATTCGAATAAGGAAAATGGGGTCTGCTGCTAAAAAGTTCTGGAATCCCTGGTCAAGTCAAATGAGAAAATTATTCCAGAGAAATATTATGACCCCCAGTTTTTTCAGTTTTTCTACGCTCATAAGTTGTTGATTTATCGGGAGTTTTGCAACTGGGCCAATCCTTTCTACCTGATAAAAAATGTCGCCGATGGACGTATCTAACTGGGCCATTGTATCAAAATCATAAGTATCTAACTGGGCCAATGAACACTAAAATGATTGTATCCAACTGGGGCCAATACTTGATTATCAACAATGCGAGGAGAATTGGTCGTTTTACTACTGCAACAAACTAACCATGTTTTTAGATGTACTTTCCAGTTTGCGCCTTCGTACTTTAAACAGTTCCTCAAGATTATCAGAAATAATTTCATTCCACTCGTTTTTGTTTAATTAACAGTAAACGAGAAGAGGCTTATAAGTTAAAAAAGGCAATTTTGGTCAAAATGCCTTAAAAAAGTCAATTTTTGGTCAAAAATGCAATAAGTCTGTTGTTTTTAAGACAAAACTGTGAAAAATGCCTTAATGAAAGGCAATTTTGGTCGAAAATGCCTTAAAAAGGTAATTTTGGTCAAAAATGCCTTAAAAAAAAGTCAATTTTGGTCAAAAATGCATAAATCTGTTGTTTTTCAGACAAAACTGTGAAAAATGCTTTTAATGAAAGGCAATTTTGGTCAAAAATGCCTTAAAAATGCAACTTTGGTAAAAATGCCTTAAAAATGCAATTTTGGTCAAAAATGCCTTAAAAAAGCAATTTTTGGTCAAAAATGCCATAAATCTGTTGTTTTTCAGACAAAAACTGTGAAAAATGCTTTTAATGAAAGGCAATTTTGGTCAAAATGCTTAAAAATGCAATTTTGGTTAAAAAAAATGCTTAAAAAAAGGCAATTTTTGGTCAAAAATGCCATAAATCTGTTGTTTTTCAGACAATAACTGTGAAAAATGCTTTTAATGAAATGCAATTTTGGTCGAAAATGCCTTAAAAATGCAATTTTGGTCAAAAATGCCTTAAAAAAGTCAATTTTTGGTCAAAAATGCCATAAATCTTGTTTTTCAGACAAAAAACGGTGAAAAATGCTTTTAATGAAAGGCAATTTTGGTCGAAAATGCCTTAAAAATGCAATTTTGGTCAAAAATGCCTTAAAAAAGTCAATTTTTGGTCAAAAATGCCATAAATCTGTTGTTTTTCAGACAAAAACTGTGAAAAATGCTTTTAATGAAAGGCAATTTTGGTCGAAAATGCCTTAAAAAAAGGCATGGCCGTGTGCCCGACAAGTGGGATGCAGGTTTCATTTAACTCAAGCTTGGTGGCGTGCAATTCAGAGGTTCGGGTTGACAGTCGAATATAAAAACGATACAACTGTAGGATCAATAAAATATGAAGTAAATTTTTAATTTTGATTTTTTTATTGTTATCTACTACAAAATCGACGGTATTAATTTTGGCCGACTTGGGCACCAGTTTTTGGCCGAATTAGTAACTATGGCTTCGAGAGGTTGGCCGAGTTGGGCACGATAGTTGTCAATTCGTTGGCCAGTTAGATATATTTTGGGTCGTTGATGAAAATATTGGCCCGGTTGGTTACCAGCCGATTTATCAAGGAACCTTTTGACATATTTTTTCCCAGTCCCAGAAATTATCAATTATTTCCTACTAAAAAAAAGGTAATACGGTTTTTTTATTTTTGTATCATTTTATTTATACTTCGATCCTTCAATTACAGGCAGCTAAGTACAATTTTTTTTTATCAGATGGAAACAAATCATTTTTTAAATATTTTATTTAAACTGACAAAATAAAACACAATTTGAGATTTTGTTTATCTAGTACTGTTTAAAAATAAAAAGCTTTCCTTGTACCTAGATATTAGATACATATTTAACTAAAAATGGAGATTTAACATTTAACTAAAAATTGCAAAATTTAATAATTTCATTTCGCCCCTGGTATCGAACTATTAGAAAAATATTTTATTTTTATTAATAAAAAAAATTATATAAAAATAGCTCTTTGACAGCTTTGTCTAATTGGGGATGGCAAAAATTAAAATTATGAGATTCAGTTCATTTAAGAGCGAAAAAAAAAATGGCAGCAAAATATAATTCAAATTGTTCACGTGAGATCTAATGTGGCAGAAAAAAGCCAGATTAAATCTCTCAAGAATAAATTACACAAATAAATTAGAAGAACACATTAAAAATAAACTTAAATTTAAAAAAAAATTAGTTCGGTAAAAAAAAAATTATTGTCATGAATGAGCTTATTTTATAGGCACACAATTTTTGTTGTTGAGAAGTTAAATTGGCATATATTATTAAAAATATTATGTACAAAATATTATTTATCACAATTTGAAGATGGACAAAAGTTGAGCTCGAGGTATCTCAATGGATTCGCTCGGTTTTAATATCAGTCCTTAGAAAAGGCCGCAATCTTTCAAGTTATTTTTGATAATAACATCAGTGACTGCATCAAAAACGAACTGGATGTTATTCGTGTCAGTCGCGCAGGTAAAATGGGTGTAGATTTCTTTTTGATTTTTCCTCCTATTTAAGTTCTCGAATTTCATTTGTATCATCGCGGCAGCCTCTTCGTATGTGTTAGATCCTACAATGGTCATTTTAAGGGGAAGTTAGAACAAAAATTACAAACCTGTGTAGTCAGGGAAGCAAATCGTTAATGGACTTTTCGTTATTTTCTCTTCAAACAAGTCCTTTTTGTTGAGGAATAAAATAATGGACGTTTCAACAAACCATTTGCTGTTGCAGATCGAATCAAAAAGCTTTATCGCTTCAACCATTCTGTTCATTTCTTCATCTTCAGCAAGAACTAAATCGTATCCTGAAAATAAAAATCTACGTTAGCAAGGAATGCAAGAAGTAAGGACTTTCTTCAGGAAACTTAAAACAGTTGGCATGAAAATGCTGTAAACATCAAGAAAAAGAAAGAATGAGAATACGGGATGAATAAAAAGTAGAACCCTTCTCTAAGCTATAAGAGGGCTCTGTTTGTAAGGAAGAACTTACCAGACAAAGCAACGCAAAAAATGATCGCAGTCACACCTTCGAAGCAATGGATCCACTTTTTTCTTTCAGATCTTTGACCGCCGACATCAAACATTCTGAAAAAATAAATGAGAATTTGAACATTTTGTCCCCATAGCTGGAAAAACGTTCCATGTAGGAAAAGACGACTTTACAGGAGAGTGAATTTTGTCCGAAAAGCAATTAAAACGAAAACTGGTAAACTAAAGAATGGAATTGAGGCGCTCCGAATACGAAGGGCGAACTCGACAAAACGTAGTTTCGAGATATTCGCATTTTAAAGTTTTCTGTTAAGGGCGAACTCGACAGAAAAGTCACTCTCTGGAATTTTCATGGCGAGATTTTAGAATCATCATAGAATCATAGAGAAAAGGGTTTTTTAAAAATCACCAAATCTCGAAAAGAAAAAAAAAATTAAATAAAAAAGGTTGAGAGTAGAGCTTTGCCGCATATCGGTTTTTACGTATTTTAAAGGGGAAACTCAATATAAAAATTACATGGGTGTATTCTTCAAAAGGTCTAGAATCTGAAAATGAAAAAAAAAAATTTGTCCGATGTCGAGTTCGCCCTTCGTATTCGGAGCGCCTCAATTTAATGCTTACTTAAAATGAAGTCCTTTGAAAGTGAAATGAGTTTCTATAATGCCAGTCGTTTTAACCCTAGTCCTGAGAACATCTTGTTGGGTAGGTATGTAGTTAGGTTGTGAGATTCGGTCGAGCGAGTTCAAATAGTAAGCAGCGAATCGTTCAGCTGGTACTCTCGAGATCTTGAAAAGCATAACTTGACCCCGGGTCCTGCCAGAGCCTTTTCATAAGTTGAACAAGCTCCGGCGTGAGCTCTCCTTCTTCAGCGGCACTAGCCAACGTGAAAAACTGAATGGCATAATCCTAAAAAGAGCGAAACGTTAGTTGATTTGAAAATGGTTTTGGGTCGCTTACTGCTTTAGTGCAATCGGCGAAGTCGATTCTAAGCTGACCCATCGCCCTTATGATGGCCATCAAGCTTTGAATCGTGTTGCTGTAGACTACCGGACGATATCGCTCGCATTCTTCTTTTGAATAACCCGTCTCATGGATTACTTTCATCTGCTTCACAATCGTACTCTTCCCAGATTCTCCAGGCCCTAAACAATCAAATCAAACATTCTCAGCAAGCAGGGGTATGCATTAAGTTTTGACTAGTCACCCAACCAAAAGGTACTGCACACTAAGCATTTGACACCTCAAGGCTGGATGTTTTGTTTGAATATTAATAGATTACAAAATATTGATAGATTATCATGAATATTTTAACCTTTATGAACCAACAAGTGTCAATAATTGATATCCTATTAACTAGTTCTAAGAAGCTTAAACTTAATCTTGAGAGCCATTCATTTACGCTTCAATAAACAAATTGTTAATCAAAGTTAGCTTCAACTAGTAAATTAATCAAACCCATCCTTCGAATGCTTCTAATCTCATCAACTTTATTTGAAAATTACTAATACTGAAAATCAATTATTTAACGAATTAGGATTGATAAAACAAGAATGTTTATCTTAGAAATAGGAAATTTTATAATCACTGTAAATTTAAACAGAAAGTGATTCAGTTCAAGATTAGACCCCCCCCCCCCCATTGCTTGAATTACGAATATTTTAAGTATTTCCGCCAGAAAAAAACCTTTTTATCCAACAATATCGATATTACTGGTTCTTTTTCCTTTATAGAACCTTAGTTTTAGGATAAAGTCCGCGTATGTTTTCTAACGGCATGGCAATATGAAAAAAGCCACCGTCTAGGCCCATATCCTTGTAACTTGAAATAATGTACAACGCGAGATCAAGAACAACATAAATTACTGTAAAAAAGCTTTTTTTTACAGAAAATAAATGCTCTTATCTTTCAAAAAATAAATTCGAACCCAGCAAGATTCTTAATCCTTTCTTGTCTAGTTAATGGTTAGATTTCGATTTAAAAAAAAGAAAGAAAAAAAATGAAACTTGTACTACAATAGAACATCCGCGGCAATAAACTTTAAAGAATTTTAAAATTGAACAGAAGAAGTAATGTAAAAGTGCAAAAAGTAGATGCGGTGGGAAATAAGGTGTGGGAAATAAAACGGAATAATTAATAAGAAGAAAAAGATTTAGGATGTGGGATGACCGGGAAAGACGGGAGATCACTTGAAAGATGTTTAAGAGTCAATTAATTAAGGAAACATGGAAAAAATGAGAAGGCGTTAAAAGGGAAAAAGTGATGAGGGATGAGGCGTCACTTAAATAAACTAAAACAAAAGTAATTTAAATAAAATAAATAAATTTTACCGAGAAGTAGAAGTTTAACTTCTCTTGCGGCCCTTTCTCCGTCCGCCCTCAGATCTTTGTCGATCTTCTTGGACCTTTCGACGGCCTCCTTTTCGCCCGAAGAGCTCATCGCACAACCCATGAGGGATGAGTCTTTAGAAACACCGGGATGAAAAAAGAAAAACTTGTTTGAAATTTAAAAAAGGGAGGGCGTAAAGTAAAAGACACGCGCGGAAGGAATCACTTGTTGTTCAGGCTTCATCAAAATAAAAGGAAACCCGAGCACCGACTCCCGAGCCGAAAACTAAACTAACAACGAACGGAACGAGGCGTTCGAACCACTCCCGGAGAATAAATCGATATTTCCGTTAGAAACGTCAACGGGCGTTTTTAACCCCTAAACACCCGGCCCGAAACCACTTGTTGAATAAAACGAATTCCCTCTCAAAACTTCCGAAATTCCGCCTAATTTTCTACTATTAATAATTTAAACAACGTAAAATTCTATTAAACAATGATAGAATGTTAAAAACTCAAAACGTAGATGAGAAGATTTTTTCAGTATCGAGAAATAGAATTAAACTTGAGAATTAAAATTCGAACGTTTTTCCAAAAACAAACTTAATAAATCAACTAATCATTAAAGTCAATTTTAAAAATTGGAAATATTTTTTATAAACCACTACTTATGTAGTTCCGTCAGAGGGCGTGATTAGCCCGGGCTTTTTTAAAATCCTGCATCACGACTTTCTACCAGAGATGGGCAAAATCTTAATCATATTCTGATTAAGATTTTAAATCATAGGAATATTTTTCTGTGATTAAGAATAAGATTAAAATCTTAATCACAGAGATGATTAAGAATAAAATCTTAATCACAGATATGATTAAGAATAAATCTTAATCACAGGAAATCTGTGATTAAACTCTTAATCACAGGAAATCTGTGATTAATCACAGGAAGTCTGTGATTGAACTCTTAATCACAGGAAATCTGTGATTAATCACAGGAAATCTGTGATTAATCAAGGAATTCTGTGATTAATCATAGGAAAATAATGATTAATCATTGGAATTAGGGATTAATTAAGGAAAATAATGGTTAATCATTGGAATTTGGGATTAATTAAGGAAAATAATGATTAATCATTGGAATTTGGGATTAATTAAGGAAAAAGCTTGATCAATCATTAGAAAAATTGTGTAAACACAGGAATCTGTGAATATTATCACCTCTCATCACAATTTACTCTCAATAACTAAAAACTCAAAATCTATCAATCTCTAAAACTCCAAAATTTTAATTTTACAACTCCAAAAATTTATAATATTGGCAAAACAAAATTTTTGAAAAATTAAATGTACAATTAATTTTGACAAAATTAATTAAAGCGTGTATAAAATTATTCCATTAATCCCTAAATTTATAATTCATAAAATAATAAGCAAACTTCAGTTGAACTACCATAACTATTAATAATCCATATTGTACATTTAATTTTTCAAAAATTTGTTTTGCCAATATTATAAATTTTTGGAGTTGTAAAATTAAAATTTTGGAGTTTTAGAGATTGATAGATTTTGAGTTTTTAGTTATTGAGAGTAAATTGTGATGAGAGGTGACAATATTCACAGATTCCTGTGATTACACAATTTTTCTAATGATTGATCAAGCTTTTTCCTTAATTAATCCCAAATTCCAATGATTAACCATTATTTTCCTTAATTAATACCAAATTCCAATGATTATCATTATTTTCCTATGATTAATCACAGACTTCCTGTGATAATCACAGATTTCCTGTGATTAAGAATTTAAAACTGTAGATTTTTGTATTACATTTTTTTTTTCTTAGTTTTTGCTAATATTCAAGCTAAAAAATGCTTTCTAATGATTGATCAAGCTTTTTCCTTAATTAATCCGAAATTCCATGATTAATCATTATTTCCTTAATTAATCCCAAATTCCAATGATTAATCTTTATTTGCCTTAATTAATCCCAAATTCCAATGATTAATCATTATTTTCCTTAATTAATCCCAAATTCCAATGATTAATCATTATTTCCTATGATTAATCACAGATTTCCTGTGATTAAGAGTTTAATCACAGATTTCCTGTGATTAAGATTTTATTCTTAATCATATCTGTGATTAAGATTTTATTCTTAATCATCTCTGTGATTAAGATTTTAATCTTATTCTTAATCACAGAAAAATATTCCTATGATTTAAAATCTTAATCATATTCATGATTAAGATTTGCCCATCTCTGCTTTCTACCAACGAATGGAAGTACATGCTCCTTGCTTCTATGTAAAGGTGGTTTTGAGAAAAAGGGTCTCCCCGCGTAGGGTCAATTTTACCAATGGTCTATATCGATCTTGAGTTTGTCACCGTCGGCCGTTCGTTGCAAATTGGACCTTTGTACGTTTTTCCTGATCTAAAAAATGAACGAGGTTTTTACCTTGAGGGCTTTGGTTTCAAAACCAGCTGTCTCCACTTTTTCAAATTGTTGGGAAATCGACAAAAACTTTTTAGAATACTTAGAGTAAATTAATTTATTCAATTTTTTTATTCTATAGATAAAAAATAATTATTTTTAATTCCGAAAGCAAATCATTGAAACTTAAAGATGTTAATTTTTATTTACAATCAAAAACTGGAGAAAGCTGGTTTTGAAACCAAAAGGTGGATTTAGCTGGGTTTTTTACTAAGAGGACTGGATTTAGCTGTATTTGAAACTTACAATACTCTAATTTTATTTGCCTGGGAGTTGAATAGAAATGGTTAAAAAAAATATATTATTAACATTATTAAATTTCTTGGTTTTGATAAACATAACCAAAAACTTATCAGTTATCACTCTTTATCATCGAGAATAAAGCGTTCTCATTGGCTGATTACGGATGTAGCTGGTTTTAGAACTAAGGAGCCATGGAGATAGCCGTTTTGAAAATAAATCGGGTTTTACCCTTAAAAAAGTGCATTTAGAGCAGGTTTTGACACTAAACGAATAGTTGTATCAAAAGAAGAGCTAGTCCTGAAGAAGTAGTTTTTGATTTTTTTTTAAATCTACAAATGCGAAGAGGGAAACCACTCGCCCAAAAACTCCATTCAACGGCCTGTCGCACGGTTGACATTTTTGTGTTGAACGTAGCCTGCGCAGGAGATAGATTACTTGTTGGGAAGGGTGCGATTAAAAGATTGCGAACTGGGTACGCAGGATCCCATAGAGGACAAAAGGGGCCACTTTTGATTCCAACTCTCAAATAAATTGGAATCCGCTAAAATTCCTAAAATGTTTAAATTAATAATGGCCCATATGTTAGTTATGGATAAAAAAATACCAGCATCGTGTCGTCTCCCTGGATATGCATCCGACAAGCTTACGATAAGCCCATCGGGGGTCGCCACGCTCTGGAATTTCACAGTGGTGCCTAAACAGAGTGGTAAGAGTTATCCAAAATAATTTGGAATGGCAAAGTATGCGCTTTGTCTTTTTTTTTACCTCTTGTGGCCACTAAAATAATTTTGCTGGTCCCTGATGGGCCGACAGATGGCCCTCGCGGTTCCATCTATGAAGCCCCAACAACTGCGCAGAGGAGCTCCACGTCTAACTGCAGACTGAAAAATTTTAAGAGATTAATACGACTTAAAATGTTGTGTTACTCACATCAGCATATTTGTAGCCTTTGATGGTCGAGCCACTCTAAACAATCAACTTCAGTCTGTCACCTTTCAGACCGAGGATACAGCTGATCATTGCTTTCGCTATGATAGACAAAGCGCTGACGGATCGACCAAATATTGGCGAGATGTCAGATAGGCGGTTTGGGTACGCCAATCTTCTTAATAAAATTAATAAACCCTCTTCCGCTAGAATAAAAAGTTTTAGAAACTTCAGGAAATTAAAACGTGTAAAAAACTTACCAGAAACTGACAATCTATGCCACAGTTCACAAACTGGGGAAGCCCTAAGGCATCACTCAGCCTGGATATGTCGTCCCGCTTGAACCTGAACATAGATCTGAAGGTTTCTTCTTCGAGAAGATTGAGGTCCATCTTGAACGAAGGAACTCCAACATGTCTAAAATAATTATTTTTTTTAATAACTTAAAATAACGAAGGTTAAGCCCATCCCAACCATAGCAACTAAGAAATTAGAGAACTTACCTCCTTTCGCCAAACGCTTCAAGAAATAGCAATTCTTCGAACGTTTCCTCGTCCAACACTTCATCTAAACTTTCTAAATCCATTTTAAAATTAAAAAATTAGAAAAATTAAAGCTTCACGGGACGGTTACACAAACAAAACCTGACTGTTCTCAGCTTCGTATAATTCCGCTTGGAGCGCTAGCTCTACTCGTGCTACGAGTAGCTAAAACTCTAAATTCGAACCTCCGAATAGGGCTACTCGGGATTTCTATTCGTATTACGAATGGACCAAACACGAGTTGCTAAAACTCTCTATTGATGAATCAGAGTCGATTAAAACCTCGAGTTTGAAAAAAATTGGAGATAGCTGGTTTGAAACCAAAGCCCTCACTTTAGAAATGGTGGTAGGGTTTTTAAAGATAACCCTCAAAAAAGGAGGGGAGGCTTGATTTATGTATTCAAAATTTTTATTTTAATGACACATATTTATAATGACAAAGAGAAAAAAAAATCATTCTTCTTCTTCGGAGCTTTCTTCCATAAGAAATATGAGTTCCCCTTCTGGCAGTTTGTGTTGGTACTTAGCATTAAACTTGTCGACGCTCTGTTGGAAAAATTGGGGGTAAAGATCCTCTGGACATTTGACTATTTTAAGCAAAAGCTTGAAAATTTCGGTCGCCCTGTGTCTCAGAATGTAAGCGTTTTCGTTGAACTTTATAAGCTCCGTCGGTGAAAGAACGAAGGAGGTGTTTCGCACGCAGCAAGTCTGGAAAGAATGTATCACCTCGAAGGCACACGGAACTTTTTTTAGGGCCACCTCGGTTAATGTTGTACGGGCAACTTCTCTACATCGTCCATCGCTTCAAACGCTCCTTCGAAGTCCATCGTCGTCGTAACACACTCTTGTATTTTAAGAATTGACGTCAAAAACAATGCTTCATCAAACAAAATTTTTTGCATTTGAAGAGTCTCTCTTTTCAAAAAACGTTCAGATTCTTTTTCCATGAAAGCAAGCCAGTCAGAAATATCCTTAGGACATATCCTGAACGAGAGAGGGCTTGTAATTTTTTTATAGAGTGCCTTGCCGTATTTGATGTTTGATTTAATCCACTCGTTCCGAAACTTCTTGAGCCTAAATTCCGGTTTTTTCGAGATGATCATTCGTATGACCAATTCTTTGATCTTCTTTTTCCGTTCAATAATATTGATATACCTCAACCATTTAGTGGAATCCTTTTTTCGCCTTTTTGAAGAGTTTTGATTCATTTTAGAGACCAAAAAGTTTTAACAAAAACATAACACGTTCTTAACCTCATGTAGGAGGTGTTCAACTGGTAAACCTAAAACCATAGATTAACGCAACAATACGGACCCAAGTGGCTTCATATGAAACTATTTTAACAGACTCCGTTTTAACGAATTAGTCGTTTCCAGAAGAAATATAGATCCACGGGAAAAATTTAGATCGGATTTTTCTAAAGGTATATTATGTGGCGGCCACTTAGTGAAATCAAAATTCATTAGATTTAAATTGAACTTCAGTAGAGTCCGCTTAAGCGTCCAGTCCTTCCCCACAATATCATGATTTAAGAATTTTATACTTATTTTTAGCTAAGTGAATGACCCCCCTTTGTCATTACATGAAATGACAGAATTACACTAAGTGGCTGTGATGAGTAATCACTCAACAAGGGGTACCAATTAAAAATATTATTCATTAACATAAATTATTCATTATAAAAAACATAATAGACTCCGTTTTAACGAATTAGTCGTTTCCAGGAGAAATATTGATCCACGGGGAAAAGTTAGATAGGATTTTTCTAAAGGAATTAAGTATGTGGATTGTTCATCACCACTTATTTAGAATGAAAGAATAAAATGTGTTGTGTATGATGTATTTGACACTAATGATAATTTTGATCATATGTTATGGTTCCCACAAGTATATACATATATCGCGTTGTGCAAAACTGTATCATCTCAAAAATTGGCAATTTTGAGTTAAATACGTAACATAACTTGAAATCGTTAAAGTCATAAAATTAACTTAATAAGGAATAGTCAAGTAAAATATTGCCAATAAGCGAACGTTCAAAAACTATGATCAAATAATGTGCAAGAGAAAATTTTCAAAACTTTAAACGTGATTTCCTGAAGGATGAGATTTTTGAGATGTTACAGTTTTGCACGACGGGTGCGATATGTCGCAGCCACTTAGTGAAATCAAAATTCATTAGATTTAAATTGAACTACAGACGAGTCCGCTTGATGTAGCTAACATGGTTAAGCTAGCGCCCAGTCCTTCTCCACAATTGAAATGACAGAATTACACTAAGTGACTGATCAGTCATCACTCAACAGGGGGTACCAATTAAAATATTTTCATTAACATAAATTATTCAATCTCTTTATTAAAAACAAAACTTCAATAAAATTTCACGGTCAAAAGAAATTCATTTTTTTCAGATAAGACTATTTACAATCCCTTTTATTCTCTTAACAAGCTAATACCTAATTAACAATCAAAGAAAAATTAACAAACAAATCATATGCTCTCATTTTTACACAAAATATACAGATACAAGTGATCGATGATGTCTTAACTAAATAAATAAAATAAAAAAATGATTTAAAAAGAGGTAAATTTTATATAGAACTTAAAAATTGATCAAATATAGAATGTAAAATGTAGGGTGTTAAACAACCCACAAAAAAATTGATAAATTTTTGAACCAATGATAGTTTGTGAAATTTAATTAAAAAATATCCATCTGAATTTAATTATGGAAGGGTTAAAATTAAATAAACTACATTCCCTGAAATTTCAGGGAACGACAACATTATTTACATAATTGATTATATCAACATTTAGAATGACTGGAAAAAGGGTATGAAACTTTAAGTTGGAACATTTTTTGTCCTGTACTCCAATTATTAAGAGAATTTTTGAAAAATTTGAATGATTTAAAAAAATTGCCTTTCATATCAAACTAACAAATAATTAAATTAATAAATTAAAAGAATAACTTATACACCCTTTTTCCCGGTCGAAAAATTAATTTAATATTCCAAAGAGATCGGAAACGTTAGTTAAAATTTCTTTTTTTTATGCTTCTTTTTCTTTTCCATAAGTTCTTCATGTTTTATCAAGCACTTCTGGCAATACCAGTCACTTTCTGGGGCCACTTGAATACCGACGCAAGTCCTGAAAACATAAAAATAAGTGTTAACATTTTCAATAGTCTAGATAGTAATTTTGCCATATAAGAAAAGCGCTCACCAGTGGTACCACATGTCACATGAATCACATGCTATCATTGGACTTCCATCGTCAGGACCACAACAGGCAGGACAGATCCAAACTTTATTTGCTTCGTTATCCTAAAAATTTCATTGAATTAACTCTCTATTCCACATTCTAAGTACAAAATACCGGTTTAACATCTGCCATGTATGACGCTGGAGGTAGAGGATTTACTTGACTAGAGGCAACCATTTTTAAATCATCTTCTGCGTAGCTTCCAGAATGCTCTGAAATTAATATAAAATAATGAATGAAAGAAAAAGGGGGGATGCAATTTTGTAAATCATAAATAGAAGTGCAATTTCAGATAAATTTCTCAGCATGAAACTTCAGGTTGTGAACAGCTCTTATATATCATCATGTATTGCACATATTTTGTATGATTAAATTAATACTTTTAAGATATATTTACTTGACAGTTTGGTCGTTTTAAGGCGTAAAAGTGAACGTTCTGGCGAAAGATCAGGTTCATCCTTCTTGACTACAGGTTTGATTACTCTGAAAACAAAGAAATGATAAACGTTGTGCAGCCAGTTTAGATGAGTTGAGATTTTGAGAAACCAGCCCTGGCTTCACTGAGAGGATTTAAAAAAAAATTGAGGTTTTTCTGATAAACCAATTAACAGCAGTTCCATTTTACTTGATTTAAATAATAATTAAAAAAATGTTTTAGAAAACTTTAAAAAGAAAGATTTAAAAAAATGATATTAACCGAAAAAGTTTAAGGGGATATGAGGGTTTTAAGTTGGTTGCTTTGTACATATTTCGTTGTGAGCAACGGTTTTCGGCTTTTTCCCTTCTATCATGGAAACCGTCGCTCAAAACGAAAAATTGTCTTAAGTAAAAGTTGTAGCTACGGACTTATTTTAGCAATATTTTAGGAGATATGATGGTTTTAAGTTTTCAGACAGGCTCTGTAGGATTATAAGTTTTAACCTCAAAACTCCTTAAATATTGCTCTTACGCAAATAATGAATAAAAACATTTTTGTAGGAAATCTTTGTGCCTACAACTTTTACTTAGGACATTTTTTCGTTTGAGCGACAGTTTCCGAGATAAAAGGGAAAAACCGAAAACCATTGCTCACAACGAAAAATTTGCAAAGCAACTCACTTAAGAACCCTCATATCTCCTTAAGTATTGCTCTAACAAAAAAACCAATGAGGTCTTTTTTGTAGGAAATTTCCGTAGCTACGACTTTTACTTAGGACGTTTTTTCGCTTTGAGCGACGGTTTCCAAGATAGAAGGGAAAAACCGAAAACCGTTGTTAACAACGAAAAATTTGCAAAGCAACCACTTAAAAACATATACTCCTTATAATAAATAAATCTTAATGAGTAATTCGCGGAGGATCTGAGA
>JACGAQ010004156.1:0-18639 GCA_014119065.1 Orius insidiosus | reverse complement strand
CCTGCATTACTCGAGGCAATATCGTCATACCGTATTAATCATATAGGACATGGAGAAAATTGTCTCATTCTTTAAAAATATGGAAAAAAAAAGGACATTTAATTAGGTTTTTAGCAGTTTTTTACCTTTTAATTTTCTATGAGGATTATCCGTTCGGATATAGATAAAGAAAGTAATAGTCCGACGGGAACATCCTCAAAGTAGGGAAATTTAATAATTTTCATCAAATGAGAAGATAAAAATCCCCCCCCCCCGATAATTTTATTTATTTAAGGATAGGTATTTGATAAAATTTGGAGAAAAAAAAACTTTAAAGACGGTTAGTACGTGAGGGAAATGTTATGCCGGTCATTATGACGGGTTGGCCAACCTGAGTTCGCTTATCGATGTAGGGGTGAAACCTCATGCAGATAATGAGGTTTCAAACGGTTTATCGTTTGTTTTGGTTTACTTTTTGACCTTGTTAGGTAGATTTATTGTTAATTTTCATCGTGTATTGTGGATAAAGAATACTGCTTGGAGATGTATTCATTCTCGCAGTCCAGTGAAGATCTGCTGAAAAAAGATTCATAGCGCCGAAAAATATTGACTTTTCTAGATATATTAATTTTCTTCATTATCGTATTCTGTACAATTTGAAATAAAACCGTTTTTGTGCATAAACGTCGAGGCTTTTTGGTAGATAGATTTTTTTAAAGTTTTACCTAAAATTTCTTAAAATAGATATTATAAATTCATTAATTATATTTTATTGGTGTGTGTTTACGGTTGGAAAATGCCCTTCTTTAGAAAAAAAATCTGGTCACGTAATTTTTTTTATCCACACACTTCAGTCATATCACCAAATGTGTTTTTTTCGGCATAAGAATGGTGGATGTAAGAAAAAAAAATTTTCAATTAACTTTGAAGAAGGCAGATTTAACTCAAGAATGAAATATTAATTAACCGTGGATTTAAGTCGGCATCGATTTAATAACTAACTTAGTCTAGTCTTTTTTACTTACTGAATGGAATTAACTTTCTAGTGGCGAGGGGGATGGTGGAAAAAGGAAAAAAAAGCTAATTAGCTTAATTTCAGATAAAAGTAAAAAAATACTATGAGATTATTCAATTAGTATTTTTCAAAAGGGGAGAGACATCCGAGGAAATTGATTAATTAAAGGGTTGATTCGGCGGTTCGAAGGGAATATGCCCAGTGAACTGTAGCGCGCGCCATTAAACCAACTGAAAGCGTACAACAAAGACTGCTCTCATCCTGTCCCTCTCTCCGCTGTACTCTAATCATCTCACTCGTTCTATCTGACAGAAATGAGCCAATTTTCGTCTGAACTAACGCTGAACTTTTTTTTGACACTCATGATGCCCTTACTTGGCTGTCAATCACGAGCCTAATTACTCAGGATTCGACTTACCTATCTACTAGCAGACTTGAAATCAAAGGTACGTCGATAAATACTCCAGCTTTGTACAATAAAATTTGAGAGTACAATAAACGGAAAATAGTTCCCCTGATGAGACCTATTGGTTGACAAATTAGGTCGTGAACTATTCCTACTTATTGCATCTGCCTCTCATTATAAGCTTCCTCTGAAATAATATCTATAGTATATAAGGTACTTGTGGGTTTACGACATGGGCAACGCGCATGCGCGAGATTTCATGTGTTTTTAGTTCCCGCGTTTTTCAAAATTCATCTTTGAGATTTGCCTAAATTCAAACTAGTTTGATAACACGAGGGGGTTAAGTTTTTTCAAATCGCAAGGACAGCTTTTTCGGTTGCTTGATGGGGTTTTTTTTCTCTCCAAGGAGAGCTCGTTTTTTTTTCTTGCGAGAGGAAAAAAAATAAAAAAAATAAAATAAATAAATACAAAAACAATGCTTTGAATATTGTTATGGAGGGAAAGATCTTAAGGATGAAGATAAAGGACCTTGAGGTTTAACTTAAAAAAAGAATATCTTAAGGAAGAAATCTGGGTGCCTGTCACAAGGGGTCAAAAGTCAAAGAAGTATATCATGACTATTTAAAAATGAGAAGAAACTTATTTAATTAGGGTATTTGTAGTTTTGATTAGTTTACTCTTTTCGTTAAAAAAGGAAGAAAAAAAAAAGGATCTTTAGCGCAAGGGAGGGAAAAATGAGAGGGTTCAACGAAGGGTGCCAACTGAACGTGATCAGGAAGCTTCCGCCCCTCCATCACCAACCCATCAAGGATTTTCCAACTTATTTTTAAAGTTGAAACTTTCGAGTGCCGAACCCTATACAAGGCTGATTGCAGTTCCCTGTACCAGTTGTTTAATATTAAACTTAAGTCTACCCTACTTTTCATCCTTAAACCCAAGAATACCCTTCTCCCCTTTTTTTTTCTCTACTCTTTTGCCCCCTTTTCAACAAAGAGTTTTTTTTTTTTTCTTTGTGAAAAGCGTTAATTTAGTTCCCTTCCACTTTAACCAGTTCAAAAAACAAAACGCGAGCAGCTCCTTGCTTTCGCTAAATCTACCGCTTAAATTTGAAAATTAACTATAGCTTTGTTCCAACCGCAGATCCTGGAGCATGCGCAGAATGGACGTCTTTCACGTGTGCAAATCGTTTTTCCGTCAAATCTGAAGGCATCTGACGTCAAATTTGACGTGCCTAATCCTTCTGCGCATGCTCCAGGTGTTTCAAACCAGATTCAACTGCGGTTGGAACAAAACTAATACTAATAATTCTCATGACAGGACGAATATATTGCCGAACTTTGTAGGTCTTAGTAGGATATTGGATATGTATATTACAAAAGAATAGTGCTTAGTTCGATAGAGAGCGCTCTAGCGGATTTTTATTTAATCCGAAATTTGCGCCCATTGAGTCTCGTCTCGTTTCGTCCGTACCTAAGTTTTAACACTGGCTATCATTTTTATCAATTTTGAGATAGGCATTGTTTCTGATGGTAAATTTGGTGGAGAATCGAATTCAGTTGGTAGTTTTAACCCTATTACCACAGAAAACGCGTAGTTCACGATTTAGCCACAGGTGATGCATTGATTCCAATGAGTAAGTAATCCGTATTTTTACTCCTGAAATCCTAGGAAAAATGAGATAGCCGGTGTTAGAACTAACACGACGATTTAAAAAATATACCTAAAAGATCGAATAAAAATTCGGTTCATGTGAGTTAACGGTACCAGGAATTCAAACTAGTTTGATAACACGAGGGAGTGATTGAGGCGTCCGGATACGAAGGGCGAAACTCGACAATTTTAAGTTTCGGTTTTACGTATTTAAAGGGGAAAAAATGGCGAACTCAACATAAAATTATATGGGGTATTCACCAAGAGTCTAGAATCTGAAAATGAAAAAAAAAAACTGTCGTCGAGGGTATCACAATAACTTCTTTAAGGAGTTAAAATTTTCCGATCGAGTTCGCCCTTCGTATCCGGAGCGTTCAATTTTTTTCCTCTCGCAAGAAAGCTCGTGTGGAGAGGAAAAAAAATCAAACGAACTCTCCTTGCGAGAGGAAAAAAATTAACCCCCTCTTGTTATAAACTAGCTCTCCTCGCGAGAGAAAGTTTTATCAAACTAGTTTTAATTTAGGTTAATCTCATCGGGAACTAAAAAAATCGTGGTATCGTTAACTCAGAAGTACCAAACATTCTTATAAGAATAAAAAATTATTTACATTAAAAAAAATATTAAAGAGGTTATAAAAATCCTCTCCCGCCCCGTTCAATTTTCCACGGAGCGCAGCGGCTCCGTTCACGTTCCCGATAGATTTACGACTTACGAAGAAATCTCGCTATATGGCGAGGACGAAATATCGATATCACTGCTTGATTTGACTCAAGGTCGTCAAGACAAGAACCTTGATTTTTTGGGAGTTCAAAGTTAGAAAAAACTGGTGGCAGCAAACGTTAAAAAGTCGAAGAAATAATTTTTAACAAGATTAAACACAGGTGAAGAATCAACAGAAACATTTTTACGCTGTTGTTGTTTCGTAGAGTATTTTCTTGTAAGGATTCATCGAGCCGAAACTTATGTAAACCTTTTGTCTCCTTCACTGACCCGAAATAATATTAAAACTGCCTTATCTTTTGTTAACTCCCCTGTCACGAGCCTTTAATTTACTAACTAGGAATCATCCGAGTGTAAATCGACCATTCGAGATTAAAAAAAGAAAAAAAAATAAAGAGAGGGAAAAAAAGTGTGACAACTTTCGAGTTCATAATGGATTCACCACCCATGGAGAGCGTCTGAATAAAAGACTAATCGGAATACTTTTGTAATCTTCCAAGTAAAAGCAAATAAAAGACGAAATATGATTATTATTATTACAGTGCCGAGGGAATAATTCTTTTGTTTTGGAGCCATTAGCCCAAGAAATTGCTAAATAAATTCGTCGAAACAGGGCCTATTGTTGAAGAGCTCTTTTGTTTTTACGTCCTTTTTTTTAGCTAGATTTCCTTTATTTTATTTGAACTTTTTAACAAATATAAAAATTGGAAATTTTTATCCACAATGATACTTCAAAAGGTACTACAAGTTTGTTCATTTAAAGAAGAGGGTGATAAGATGAATATTTTTATATTGTTGGTGAAAAAAAAGGCAATTGGATTGTTCTGTATAAGGAAAGTCGATGGGTGTTAGCGCCCCATCTTGTCTTAACTTCGATTCCCTTCAAGTTTCCCTTATTCATAATTTGTTATCGTCCTTTAAATCAAATAAACCAAAAATTCAATTTTTCTAATGCACATTTTTATGTTTCTTTTCTTGAATTCACCTCTTCTCTTCCCCCTGTAATTGGATAACATTGAATCTAAAAACAATAACTTTTCATAAGTGACTTCAAGAGCGATTATAATTTTATTTTTTGCTCTAGAAAAGTATTATTGCAACTTTTTCACTTTTGTTTCATAAAGTCTAGAGTTGCGTGATGGGAGATGCCATGCAAAGCTTCAAATATTGTTTGCGGTGAAGTAATAAGAAAACGCTCCTTTACTTTACAGTCCTTAATTACTTTGCATGCGCACAAAAGGAGCCATGTAATAAAAAACACTTGAACCTCGATTGTTATTTACGTTTATTGGAAAATTGTTCGTAATTTTATTTATATTATAAAGATTCGTTTTAAAAATGGAAATTTGAGTCTAAAAACCGAAGGGGAAGAATGATATGAAATGAAGAACTAGTTTGAAGAAAGCTTCCAACGAAAACTTTCTTAAAGAGAAGTAAAAATATAGGAGGGGAAGTATAAAGGAGAGGTATAAGGGGAAGTATAAAGGAGGGGAAGTATAAAGGAGGGGAAGTATAAGGAGGGGAAGTATAAGGGTATAAGGGGAAGTATAAGGAGGGGAAGTATGACGGAGGGGGAAGTACAACGGAGGGGGAAGAAGTTTTTTTTCCAAAATTTTCCAACTTTTTTTTTTTTTTAAATTATCCGAGTATTTTTTTCGAAACGTTTTCCGAGTTTTTTATTAATCGAAAAATGTTTTTTAAGTATCAAGGTAGAAATAATGGGATTTTTTCCCTAGAGAGGTCCCTCTCGTAAGGGGTGGAAGTATGAAATTTCTCCCTACTAAAATGATAATTAATAAAAAAAAAGAGAATTTCTTTACATCAAAAATTAGTAAAAAATATAAGGAGTAATTAATAAAAATTTGAGGAAAATCGGTTCGGCCGCAGCAAATTTGTTAAAATTTCAAAAAGACACATCTCCGCCATTTTTTCGAAATTCAAAAATCGCCCTCGTTAGATTCTTGTTCACCGGCAGAGAAATTTGTGTAAAAATTTGGTGAAAATCGGTTGGTGACGTAAAGTGTTCCGGAAAGAATGCAACGGCCGGCCGGAACCACAGACAAAGTTGAGATCGGTATAGATCCATATTCCAATTGACCCTGTGGTCTGGAAGACCCTTCCCTAAAAACCCGACGTAGAGGGTATCACAATAACTTCTTTAAGGAAGTTAATAGTAAAGAGTGAATAAACTGATTATTCCGAGAAGGGGTTATTTCGGAGTGAAGAACTTGAACATATGCTAAGCTTGTACCTATACCTACCACAATCTTAATGAGTTGTTTAACTTTGCGAGAGCTCCCTTGAATGTAAACATCCTCGTCGTCTAGAATCTGTGTTTTTCAACGAAATTTTGCACCCCCGCCGTATCGGATGCCTAATTAACTTGTTAATTAGACGTGTGACATAGGTTTTTTTTTTGGCTGAGAGGTTAATTAAAAGAATAATAATAATTCTTAGTTGAAGTCTCCGGAGCGACGGTTTGTTCAGTCAATTGCGTGCCCCTACTCGCCCTTTGCGTTCTCAATTGGGTTGCGTTAATGGCCAAAAGAGGTGATGTTATGGGCGGGGGCGGTGCGGCGGGGATGGGAGTAATTGGGATAGAGGTGGGCCCTTAGATCTCGCAGATTCAATTACTTTATACAAATGCTCGCTTTGATCTGACTAAATCCCTTAAAAACACTGTATGAATAGGGGTTGACCGTCGAGGTCTCCTGAGGGAGTTATTACGATCCCAGCTGAGCTAACCCTCTCCTTCCCGGGAATGTTATTAAAAAAATCTTTATCTTTATATTAGGCGAGATTATACCGTCCTTTATCTGCAGGCGGAATTAAACTGGACACGTGCTACATATTTATGCCCGCTGAGGGAATTCGATATTAAACTTGGTAAATTGTTAAGAGAACCCCCTTCTCAATTACTGCCTTGTCTCCCAACAAAACCCTTCCTCGATAATTTCATTTTTCACGAAGAAAAATACAAAGAAAAAACAACTTCCCAAGCTGGGACACGTCGAAAAATATACGCTATTGAAAGAGGCCTCTCCTTTAATAACCGAGCTAACATTTAATTAAGTATCAAACTTTATTTTCTTCCCTTTGAAAACATGTTCACGACACTGAAATTCCCTGATTCCGAAATATTGGCTAAATAAGAATCCAAGCAAAACCCTCCCGTTGTAAATGACAACCAACCAAGAGGAAAACTTTAATCAATACAAAACCGTCAAGAGTGGCTTCCGTCGGCGGGATGCGCTCTAATCCTATAGATCTGTTAAAATAAACCAAGAAGATGGGGCTTTTTAGCAGTGCCCATGCAGGGGGCTTTCACCGTTGCTCCGGGATGATAGCCAGCTTTTTTCTTTTCAAAAGAAGATATAAAAATAAAAATCGTCTGATTCTGCGCTTTACTACACAAATAAATAAAAGATCTTATCAATAGAGGAGAAGGACATTAACTTGCCGATCTGGGTCTTTTGCCAGAAGCCAGCAAAGAGTCAAGGATATTTCAATTTTCGTATTGTTGGTTGACGGCTTTATATTATCAAGTCGAAAATGATACTGTATAACTTAGTAGATAAGGGGGAGCGTTGTCTCTTCATAAGTTTTTCGATAATGCCGAAAACGTGGCGAGATCGAAAAGTTAAAAGGACGATAGGGAGCGATATGTTGAAAACGCAAACAATTAAAAATCTGATTGCAATTCATTTTTGTCAACCGAGCATTGCCCTTTTCTGAGGGGAGATTCGAGGGCTATTCAAGGTCAGATGGCAAACCACTCATTTTAGTTTGACATAGAAAGTGGATATCCGACCCGTGTGTGCACACATGGCCGTTTTCTTCCCCTTCTCAGTTTTCTTAAAATCCTTTACATTCGACTTCCTTTTTTCCAACAAATATTGTCATTTTTCAAAAAGAAGGTTCTTGAGGGATCATAAAAAAAACAAAACTGAGGAAAACATTGACTTTTGAAAAGAAAAAAAAATTGACAAGAACCCTATCAGATTTAAAAAGAGATTTACGGGCTTCTATCAGACCCTCCCGTAGTGCTAACGGAAGCGGAAACACTATGGGGACTGGTCATTACGTATTTCATTCATGCCTAATCATTAGCATATTTATAAGCCTGGCCGGACTCCGGGGTCCATCCAGCCGTATTCAATCTTAACGACAGAAACCTTCAGAATACCTTTCCAAAAAACGCGTAGAAGCCCCCATTTATTTTAAAATCCGATAAAATGTTCTTTTCCATCAGAAAATGTTTTTAAAAGTTTAGAACATTTTAGGTTATATTTTTTGTTTTGTTTCAACAGAAAGGGGTGAAGAGTAAGTCGACTGATTGATATTTGCCCATTCTTGGATGCAAATGATTGAGTGGGGCCTCGACTCCCTCCCGAACGTATTTAGAGACTCTCGAGTGCTAAAAGCCGGGAATCGCCTGAACGGTCGGTAAATAACCCTTAGAGAAAGCATCCGGGGGCATTGATTAATAACAACGGCGGATGAGCCCTGGGATTTTTAATTGGATTTCTCCTACACTCTGCTAACATACCGACCAACTTGAAAACTGAAAAAAATAACTTTATGCCTAAAAAAAAAGGATGATCGAAGAAAAAAAAAATTAAATATCGATTACTTATGCCACTGGCATAATGCTGCTGTTCGGACTTCCATTCTTTTGCTTATTTCACCTCGAATACAAAAAATAAGAAAGAAAATTCACACTGCTCCCCCGAAATTATTTTTATTCATCAAGCTTGTTTTGAACTTTTGTTTTTAAAAGAGACCATTTTCAACTTCCGAAAAGTTACTTGAATGTTGTACTTGAAAGTTGAGGGTACAAAATGGAAAGTCATCAGAGATTCTTGAAAATTGAGTCCGTAAGTTTTATAATTTCGAGTTCAAATCAGAGATTTCTCATTCGAAAGGACCTTGCCGGTGAGGGAAATGGTTAAGTTTTATTTTTTTACGCAGAAATTATTTATTTGATGATAAAAGTTTATTAGGTGAAATACTGAAAGTTGACGGTTGTTTCAGCCCTCTTCGGTCACTATTGTGAATTTTAAGGGCGTAACATTGCGGTCTGGGAAGTACGTGGCACTTTTTAAAATGTAAAAATTTTGCAGATTGAATTTACGTAGGATGTGAATTTCGTTAAAATCGGTCAACCTAGACAGGATCCGGTGTGTTCCCTCTCCGGCGAATCATCATCAATTGATTTTTCCGAATGAGGCAACATCGTATTTCACGCTTCAAAACTCACCCCAATTTGTAGTTAACTACCTCGCTCTGGGATCGCCGCGCCACCCGCACCGTCCCCGTCCGGCCTCGCGCCGAGCAAACGGTAATTTTCGAGATTGAATACCGTGCGGAACGGGTTGGATTCAACTATTGGTAACAACTCGCAATTTTCCTCCTATTGGCCCCGAGACAAAATACACATTTATGTACCGTTTACCTTTTAACCGTTTTAGCGCCTAATGCCCACCGTAGACGTTTTTATCTAAATTGTATCTAAATAGTTTCATTTATTCGTCCTCGACGGTCAACTTTATTCGATAGAAAGTACCTACATAATATTTTACTTATTTTTACATGTAGATCTTGTGTGACCGGCATACGAAAATCGTGCTATTTAGATCCTTGCAGACCAATATCAGCACCCCGCCCGCATAATCCATATAAGAATACACAATATGTATATTGATTCCAAAAGGTCCAAGACACCAACCCTCTATAAAACTATCCATCCCTACGGAGAGCAAGGGGTGCAGTAGCATATAAAATAGTGGCGCTTTTAAAGCGCGATATTATTGGTAAAACCGAGTTATCAATGCCGATTGCATTTTTGTTTTTAAGAATATGGAGAAAAAAAATTATTGTAGAAGGTAAAAATGTCGACCGTAGGAGTGAAAATCAATTATTCTCTACTTAGAGCTTTTCGACCTTGATTGATTTCTTCTCATTGCTTTTTGTCTGAGCATAATAGGAAAAGAGGGCGTTCTATTGTAAATCACACGTTTGTACCTGGCATGTTTGCCCATGTTTGAAGGAGGGAGCTAATTGAACGTACAATACGGTTAAAGGGTCATTATTTGGGCGGTCAATAATTGAAGTGCCGTCAGTGTCTTGCTTTGTCCGGTTTAATTAGAAAACTTGTTTAGCGTGGAATATCGAGAAGGGAAAGACTTACCGTAGGATCGATTCGCGAACAATGGTTCACGCCTTGGATTAATGTGCTTGAAGCAGACATTGTGGACTCGGCGGACTTACCTGCGAACAACAATCATCAATTACAACAACAATACACGACCCCTCTTATACTCAACTTCCACTGATATCTCCCCCTCCAACTTCTTCGACTGAAATCTTAGATTTTTTAAGTCCATCATCCTCATAAAACATATTAAAAAGATGAAAACTGACAAGACATAATGGAGCGGAGATGTCAGTTGCGAACAAAAGCAGCGCACGACTGACGAAGCCGCTATGCCAAATTTCATTAAAGTTGCAACAGGAAAGACAAAAGAATAAAAGAGGAGAAGTTTTGTCAATTAAACACTTTCTCAAAGTTTCTCTGAAGTATAAATTGCTTTTTAATCCCTTGATTGAAATTGGAAATTGGAAGCTAACGTAATTTTAGTTTTTCTTTTTTAGAAGACTTTTTAGGTGTTGCTTTATAAATGTTTTTAAGTTGGAAAAAGTATAATGATGGGTAAAAGCGAGAATCGAGATAAGTAATTTTATTGTGTTTGACGAAACGACTTTGGGGTCGGGTCGGGTTGTCGCTTGCCAGTTGGAAAGAAGAGATAAATGTTGCAAAAGGTACGAGTTGCATGAGGTCGGAACAATCAACTATCACAAAGTAAATGAAGTTGCGAGGGTGAAAAGTTCTGCAGAGGTTATTATCTTTTCTTCCCACACAGGGCGACCCTACGGCACACTCACAGGAATCCCTTTTCCCGACGCTTTAACTCCGGTGGGGGCTTCTCGCACTAATCCTTTGGGAGCGTCGTCTCCCCCACGTCTTATTTCAGATAATTCTCAATGACCAGAAGTTTCAAAACGTATAGGCGGGTATTAAAAAAGAGGAAAGAGAACAAGAAAAAAGATGAAATAGTTGAGAAAGTTCTACACAAAAGTTAATACTCGCGCTACTATGAAGTTGCCTGGCGTCAGGTGTTGCTTCTTCCAAGGATATAAACCTCTGCCTAAACTTCATAACACACCTTAATCCTCAATGTTCATCCCATCACTGCATGCATGACCCTATCCCCAACCCAATTATTTCTAATTTTCTAAACGCTAAACCAGGATTTTGTTATCAAAGTTGAGTCATTTTCTTCCTTTCAAAATTCAACCTTAGCCAGACGACATACATTGTTGGAAGGTCGAGCACGTCCTTCCGGAATTAGCAGGATCTGCATCAACAGTAATTAACTATGATTCTGTTAGATCTCTATTATGAATAATAGAATGAGTGGAGTGGTTTCCAATTAAAATTTCGGGCGAATTTAATCTGTCCGCTCGGTGTCTGGAATTCGAATTGAAGTGGGGAGAGCGAGGAACGTAGAGAAATCACGCTCTGGCACCCACAGCTCCTCAGCTTATTACTTATTCAGATGCAGCTGTTTTCGATTTAGCGGTCGGCCTCATCGAAAATTTATTAATTCGACTATTATTCGGATGTTCGCGATTGAGAAACCGTATTCCTCCAACTATCCCCCCCATTAAGCCCCCAAGTACGACTACAGAACCTCTCCATTAGCTGCCATAAAATCTAAAAGCGCTTGGAAGAAGGAGCACGTTTATAAAGAAAAAAATTAATGTGCTATAACCAAGTCTCTTGGAGTAAATTAAAGAATTAAATACAAGATGAGGTCAGGCGGTACTTTAATGAGTTTAAGTTTACCAACTAGCCCTTTAGTGATTACTTCAGTTTGCGTAGAAAGTTGCTTCTCTTTTCACCGTGGTTTTTAAGACTTGTTAACTTGCAAAACTAATTACTTTCCCCCAGACCTTCAATAACATTTCGCTTTTGTATCCCATTTCACCAATAATTTTAGAACAATTTTGATGGTAATATACAAATGCTAATTTTGAGTCAAAGTCATTTTTCTTATCAGCTGTTTTATAATTTTAACTTCCGTAAAGAAGATATTTTGATACCCTCCACTTCAGGGTTTCCTGGAAAAGTCTTCCAGACAATATAATATTGATCTTTACCGATCTTAACTGTGGTGCCGGCCGGCCGTCATTTTTCGGGAACACTTCACGGCCACAGTTTTCAACCGATTTTCACCAAAATTTCGGCGAAAAAATGTAAGGAGGGTGATTTTTGAATTTCGAAAAAATGGCGGAGATATGTCTGTTTGAAATTTTAAAAAACTGCGCTGCAGTCGAACCTTTGAGCGTTGGTCCGATTTTCACAAAATTTTCACCAAATCGTCGCGTTAGTTCTAACACCGGCTATGTCATTTTTCCTAGGTTTTCAGGAGAGCCAAAATACGGATTACTTACTCATTGGAATCAATGCATCACCTGTTGGCTAAATCGTGAACTACGCGTTTTCTGTTGGTAATAGGGTTAAACTACCAACGGAATTCGATTCTCTACAAAATGTACCATCAGAAACAATGCCTAACTCAAAATTGATAAAAAATGACTTATCCGGTGTTAGAACTAACGCGACGAAATACTCCTTATATTTTTTATGAACTTTTGATGTAACACAAAAATTTTTTTTTTTAATTTTTAGTAGGGAGAAATTTGATACTTCCACCCTTTACGAGAGAGGCATCCCTTGGCCAGAAAGCCCACCATTTCTACCTTAACATTTGAAAAAATTTTTGATAAAAAAAAAGGAAACTGATAATTAAATAAGAAAATTTGAAAATAACTTGGAAAATTTTTTGACGAACAAATTGCAAAAATAACTAACTAAAAATTTTTCAAAAAATCAAAAATAAAAAAAATTGAAAAAAAAAAAAAACTGAAAATTTGTTGAAAAAAGAATTTGTCTAAATGCTTTAAATTATTCCTACCCTCCTTTTGTACTTCCCCCTCCTTTACACGCCTCCCCCCTCCTTAAACTTCCCCTTCGTAATACTTCCCCTCCTTAATACTTCCCCCTCCTATAGTGTTCCTTCTCTTTAGGGAAGTTTTCGTTGGAAGCTCTTCAAACTAGTACTTTAAATAGTTTTTGAATTGAGCGTTTCTTCTCATCCCCTCCACTGGTTTCATCCCTATTGTCACACTCGGAAAGTTCTCGTAATAGAAATTCAATGAGCAAACAAAGAGGCGACAACCTTAACTAGCGAGAGGCATCAAGAAGCACACGTTTCTAATTTCTTCATGAAACAAACAATTCTCTCATGGGGTTAAATAAAACCATCTCTCATCTCTAATCACATTATTATCGCTCACAAAAACATCCAGCTCAGACAATCAAAATTTTTAATTTTTTGGAGCACTCTCCTATTTCTCTATGAGATAGTCGTTCTGGAAAGCTGCTCGGTTATTATTATGTATTGGAAGAATATAAGAAAACTCGATTCAGCTTTTCCGGCCAAAATATGTATCAGATTGTGACTATATTTATACGAAAACCAAAATAGCGGACGCAATATTGCGCTCTAAATCAAAAAAGTGACAAGTTTACAACTTTCCATGTTATTCGCGAGGTTAAAATGTGAGAAGAATCACGGGAAAAACGGTAAAATGATCTGTTAAAAAATCGTTTGTCCATTTGACCCCTTTTTCAAGATAAAAATAGCAAGATAACCTTTTAAGCCACTACAAGGTAAAAAAAAGTTACTTGAAATGAGTATTATAATAATCGATAAATTATCGAAAAATGATGGCTGCGCTTCGAGCTGTTTCTCTGTCGTCCATCTTGTTTGATAGATTAATGAAAGGTTTGTTGAAAGGTTTTCTTCTCGGTAGCTTTCTTTGGGTTGGGGGAAGGGGCATTCCGAGATAAGCTCCTATGGATCCATCAGAGAGCACATAGGCTATTGTCATTCCGTCCATCACTCTTTTCTAATCGACAGAATAACCCCAGATCAACAAGTAACTGCTAATCGAGAAGGTCTCTAAAAGATAAACCTTCATCAATTTCCTAACAATGCCTTTCTTTTCAAAATCTCAATCTTCTTGAAAGCTAAGCAGAGAAAATACGTAAATGCAATTTAAAAAAAGTGGCTGAAAATGATGGAAAGTTGGCAGTAGGTGTGACGGTGATTGGAAAACGGAGCAGGGGTCGGTTTGAATTTCACAGAAGCGAATCTTGATTGGCGGTAAGCTCAGACTAATAGCGATGAAACTAATATAATGTCTCGTTAGATCTGTTTCTCTTCATATTCATTTCAAGGAGGATTCAAAGATGTGGTTTTAGGGTTCGGAGTTTCATAATTTTTCATAACCCACCGAGGGTATCACAATAATTTTCCTTTTCAGTGAAAATGATGATTGGAAGTTCGAGAATTTTAGGCAAATCGTTCCCTTTACAGGGTGTCCCATCATACGTAATCTACGCAAAATTTCAAGTTGATTTGACTATTCATAATGACCTATTTAGACAACTTTAAGTAATGCCTCATTTAGAGGATGACCAAAAAAATACTGGTTTGAAGAGTTTCCAACGAAAACTTGCTTAAAGAGAAGTAACAATATAGGAGGGGGAAGTGTATAGGAAAGGGAAGTATATAGGAGGGGGAAGTATAAACGGAGGGGGAAGTATAAGGGAAGGAATGTATAACGAAGGGAGGGAAAGTATAAAGGAGGGGAAGGATAAGAAGGGAGAAATTTTAATTTTTTCGAAAAATTTTCCTAGTTTTTTCCAAAAATTTTGGGTTTTCATTTTTTTTGTCGAAAATTTTTTTAAGTGTCAAGGTAGAAATAATGGGCTTTATGGCCTAGGGATGTGCCTCTCGTAATGGGAAGAATTCTAAATTTCTCCCCTAAAAAAAATTAATAATTAAAAAGTGGCACTTTTTTTACACTAAAATTTTTTAAAAAATATAAAAAGTAATTGGTGAAAATTTGGAAAATCGGATTAACGGTTCGGTCGCAGCGAATTTTTTAAAATTTCAAACAGACATCTCCGCCATTTTTTCGAAATTCAGAAATCGCCGAATTCAGGAACGAAGAATTTATACTTTAAATTAAATTTAGCGTCGCTGAGGGTCTTTAGTAAAAGCATACATCGTTTTCGTCCGTTCGAGCTTGCTCTAATAATTCTTCCTCCATTAGAGACATCTAAAAAAATTCTGATGAGACACTAATTATTAAAATGGGCAAAGATTGCATTTTATTGATAAGACCCATTTTTTTATAGCTGGGTTGCTTCTGAAACTTCTGGAATGCTTCTAAAATATCTAAATTGCAGTGGTTCTGGTTTGCAGTAGTCAGTATTGGATTACTTCAGACTCTTCTGCACTGCTTCAGAAACTTAAGGATTGCTCTGACAATTCTGGATGGCTTCAGAAGCTTCTGGAGTGCTTCAAAAACTTCTGGAGTGCTTTTGGCAGTTCTGGTTTGGTTGGGACTTCTGATTGATTCTGGATGCTTCTTCTGGATGCTTCTTGCAATTCTGGATTGCTTCTTGCAATCTGGATTGCTTCTTGCAATTCTGGATTGCTTTAGGCATATGGAATGCTTAGGAATTTCTGGGTTGCATCAGATAGTTCTAGAATGCTTCAGAGAGTTTTGGATTGCTTCAGACACTTGGATAGCTTCAGAAGCTTCTGGGGTGCTTCGAAAACATCTAGATTGCAGTAGTTTTGGATTTCAGTAGACAGTATTGGATTACTTTTGACTCTTCTGCACTGTTTCAGAAACTTAAGGATTGCTTCAGACACTTCTGGATGGATTCAGAAGCTTCTGGAGTGCTTCAAAACTTCTGGAGTGCTGGAGATTGCTTCTAGATTGATTCCTTCTGGATTGCTTCATACAGTTCTGGATTGCTTTAGGCCCATATGGAATGCTTTAGGAATTTCTAGGTTGCATCAGATAATTCTAGATTGCTTCAGAGAGTTTGGATTGCTACAGACTTTTCTGGATTGCTTCAGACTGTGCTGGATTGCTTTAGATAGCTCTGAATTGCTTCTGACACCAAGGAATTTCTTCAGAAACTTCTGGGTTATATATCTGTGGCATATATGCTTCATTTTCGTTCCTTTACATTCTTCTTCACCGACTAAAGAAAGTGTGAAAATCGGATGAAATTTGTGGCCGTAAAGTGTTCCGCAAAAAAAATGCTGAGATGGTGTAGATCCATATTCGAATTTATCCTACGGGGTCTAGAAGACCCCTCCCCAAAAACCCGACGTGGAGGGTATCACCATAACTTCTTTAAGGAAGTTATAATCTGCGATTGCGATTTTAGTAGGATTTTTTTTTTCTACAACTACGATCGTAATCAGCAGAAAATGTAGAAAAAAAAATGCAATTACGATCGTAATAGCAGGCTAAAAGTGCGATGCGGTTATAATTGTAAAAAAAATTCAATTACAATCGTAATCGATTAATAACGAAAGACAACGAATAAGATCGCATTCAGAAGACTGGCCCTCAAAGCATTTCATCGAATAAAAGCCTCCCTATTCTGTCCCACTCTGCACTTTCCTGGAAACGTATTTTCCTGGATGTTCTCGATCGTCCGGTACACCTCCCGCTCATACACTACTTCTAAGAAAATTAAACCGGAACGTCAAAATTGAAACTTTCGAAGGGACCAGTTTAAACTTCAACCCTCAGATAATCACTATTTAATTCGAGGGTGTCCGACCGTAAAGGATGAAGAATGCCTCAAATTCTGGAACCAGATTACCAGGGTTAGACTGTGTAAATTATATTTACAATTAATTTAATTTTTTATAATAAAAAAGCGTGCGTGAGAGGAGAGTTAAAAAGGGTGGTTTCCAACGGAGGGGGTAAAGCGCGGGGGATAAAAAGAATGCTTGTAATCTAAGGCTAAACGTGCAATTAATTTCATTTTATTTGAGGTAAGAGCGTCCTCCGGCGATAGTCATTACTCATGGCCACCGAGCTTGGGAACTCAGTTTGGTTCGATTTATTTCACCTTCTATATCAATTATAGGTGAATTTATGTCGACTGTCGTCCAGAACTGTTAGTTATTTATCGGCCTTCCATTTATTGTTATCGCCCTTTTAAATTTTTATTCGTAAATTTCTCATTTTATTATTTAAATATTTTATTATTAGCGTTTGATTGAAACTATTGGAGCATGCGCAGAAGGATTTGGACGTCGTTCCGTTGGTCTGTCAATTACGAAGTCACCTGACGTCAAATTTGACATGCAAACCCTTCTACGTATGAGTTTCAAACCAGTTTCAACGAACAGAGCTATCACGATTTCTTTAAAATTTATGTTGAAATTCAATTATGAAATTATTACTACTACACAATTCGGACTCACGTAAAGTTGACATTCCAGAATCAGGAAAACGTAATTTAATTGTATTATTAGCCAACGGTAAACTATTGTGCATTCAATGGATCTCGTTAGCGACATAAGCCAATAAATTAATTTTCCCCTTCAATCATCCAACGGAAAATCGAACTTCAATCATTAAAGTGCGAATTAAACCGTGTCAATTAATTTCAAAATGTAATCAAAACTTGTTAATTTACCTTCATTGTTGGTCGAACATGAATGTCGATTATCATGGGCAAAAATGAATATAAAAGTCGAAGATATTTATTATTCATGTTTTTCACAGGAAACCAAAATTTGTGATCTTAGCTTTGTTCCAACCGCAGATTGAAACAGGTTTGAACGGACAAACATCCGAACGACCTTCTGAGCATGCTCCAGGAGTTTCAACCCAGTTTCAAACTGCGGTTGGAACAAAGATATTATAAGCAGAAACAAATCTGTGAATGTGTTAAAGTAAATAAGAAGTTTCACTCTTACATATTATGCATATTTCCAGGCTGAAGTGCTAAAATTTTTTAATTTTTTTTTTTAATTAGTAGGTATTTTGTCTTAAAAAAAAATTGTATACCGGGTGTGCAAAACATGGCAGACGTCTGGGAGAGCGTTAAAAGTGGTTTTAAGAAAAAAAGGTTAAATGTAAACCCCCCTTAATTTAAATCAAAAATAGTTTAAAATATTTTGGATATACAGGGTGCCCCCAAAAAAATTCGTTATTTCAAATAAGAACCCAATTTTTATTTCAGATTCGTAATCCACGCAAAATGTCAAGTTTACACTAAATGACCATTTTCGACTACTTTAAAAATGTCAAATTATGCGTTTTTCGCGCAAAATCGACCTAAGACTTATTTTTTTTAACTACACTTCTTTTGTCCGAAGATTCTAACTATCACAAATTATGCATCTTCGCAATCTGCATCACGAGATATCGTCGCTAACGGCTTTTTTCAAGTTAAAACTAAAATTTTCACAATTTTTAATAATTTAAAATTTTAAATATCATGATTTTTTATTTTAAATTGGGTCAAAGTTTTGCCAGCAATGTAGTTTTTAAAATTTTAAACAGGCAAAATTTCAGCCTTAAAAAAAATCATTATTCTGGAATTCGGGTAGAAATAACTATTTAAAGTTAGAACGGATTTCTACAAATTCGGATGAGGATCAAGTTGGATCTTATAAATCTAAGAGTGTTCCGTTAAACCGAGTTGACCCGATTACCATACTTATCAAGTTAATGAGAAAGTAAAATAAAGTTCGTCTTTTTAAACAGGTCCGAGTTGGGGGGAAAATCAAGCGTAGAGGGACCGAAGAAAATTGGCAATCGCGTGCTCGTGTCCTTAGGGCGATTATTTATTTAAGCCCTAATCTCTAAGGTAAACCACTTCCTTAGGTCTAATAAAAACGTAAT
>JACGAQ010004155.1:0-18651 GCA_014119065.1 Orius insidiosus | reverse complement strand
GTTGAAAGTTAAAACTCCCTATGAACGTCATTTTTTATTACTTTGTTTGGTCTCTTCGCTTCTTTTTAAGATACGTGCCTACTGCGATGAAGCTTTTCAAGGGATGACAGAGTTGGAAAAAATATATAAATATTCTACACCTAAAGTTCTTCGTTTGATCGAAATTGTGCGGCAGTTCAAACCTAAAAAAATCGCAGAGGAACCTAAAGAGACTAAAATTATCGAAAATGGGGTTAAGAAGCCCGAAGAGCCTGAGATAAACGATAAAGAGGCTTCAAATGAAGAAAAAAAACTTAACTGTTTCATCTGTGGGAAAGTGAACTGCTCGGAAGAAGACAAAGACTGCAAAGAAACATGTACAAAAAATGAAAAAAACGAAAACGGAGTTAAAGAGCCTAAAAATGAGAATCATTTTCAAAAAAACTTCCGCTGGCGCCAAAGGGCGCAGTTACCGTTCCAGAAGAGGAGGTGGGAATTTCACCCCACGCCATTTTCGAGCGAGCAACGCTGACGACGCTGACAGCCTCTGTGGCGTCATTTTGTTCAAAAGCGCTTCACTGCCAAAATCCTTTTTCACCTCTTCAGCGTAAGTACACTCAAATCAAAACCACCTAATTCTACCTTTTTCTCAGGATTTACACAAAAACGATCCTGATTTTTCAAACATCGTCACCCAATATACCGTAAACAAAACTGCAGATCCAAGTCTTGATCCTAGAGAAGCTGAAATTGAACACAAAAAACAAGAAGACGTTTTAAAAAGGTAAAAAAAAGAAACTTATCTTCTTACTATTTAATTTTTTAAAGGTTTCGGATGAGGGAATGTAATTTAGTGGTGCTACGTCGGTACTTGAGGAGGGTATTGAACTTCCCCGCTGTAATCTCGTGATACGTTATGACCCAGTTTCCGACTACAAAAGCCATGCTCATTGCAAAGGTCGTGCTCGCCAGCAAATATCCTACTACGTACTTCTCGTCGAAAATTCGCTCATAAACTCATTTCTGGATCACTATTCAAAACTAATTTGCACAGAAAGAGTACTTTTGGGTCGCACAATGAACCATGAGCCGTCCGATTCTGATGAAAGAGAAGCCGACCTGTATAACCACTGCGTAAAAACGTATAAACCACTCGATGGCGATGATGTACCTAAAGTCGATTTATCCTCCGCCATCGCTTTAGTCAACCGATACTGCGCCAAATTACCAAGCGACACTTTCACCAGATTAGTACCTTTATGGAACACAAAAGAAATAATGTACAGCAACATGCTATGTATTACACGACTGTCAGACTTCCTATCAACTCTCCAGTCAAAGAAGACATCATGGTATGAAAAGTTTTAAGTTTCTTAAATAAAAACATATTTAGGGGCATCCAATGCACACCAAAGTTTTGGCCAGAAGAATAGCAGCGTTGGAGACAAGTCGAGTTTTACATTCTAGGGGTGAACTGGACGATAATTTAGCCAATAGGGAAAGAAGCATTCAATAGCGGATTCGAAGAAGAAGATTTACTCCGACAACATGGGATCCTAACTCTCCACGTCCTGGAACGACTAAAAGTCGCCAATATTATTATAAAGAGTATTTAAAATTTTTGTTTTTATTTTTTATATCTGTTTTTAGATTGCTAGTTGTCTTAATGATTGTCGCCCTGTTGCTGGAGCTGAAGCGACTCTGTACCACATTGATATGGAAACTAACATGTCCTTTGCCAGAAGAGCAAAATACACGTGGGAGAAAATTACATCCTCCTGAACTCTCCCCTCAAGGATTCGGAATCCTAACTTTAAAGCCTATACCAAAAATATGCCCATTTCCAATTTTTACAAGATCTGGAGAGGTTAGAGTTAACCTCAAATTGTGCTCTTCAAATATCGTTGACAGAAAGAAACGTGGAAACGAACAGCATTTTTAAATTTTATATTCACTTCTGTTCTTCGTCTTCAAAAATATCTGATGAGCTTCGACCCTGAAGCTGCTGAAAACTCATTTTTATTGTACCAACCAAAAGGTGACTTAAAAATGTTTTTTGACTTTATATAAACTTTTTTTAAGTTGGTAACATGAATGAAGTTGATTGGGACTTTGGAAACTATTTACTCCCGAAGGCACGAATCACCACATATTATAGCAGAAGAGAAAGAAAATCATTTACATTTGATCCATCAAATATAAAGATGCTGTTGTTATGCCTTGGTATAGGAACCAAGATCAACCTCAGGTATAAAAAAAAGCTTATCTAAATCATTTTTAATAAAATATTTTTAGTATTTCTATGTTGCTGAAATATGTAATCATTTGGGTCCAAGATCTGCGTTTCCTGGTAGTGATTACAGTAGTTTTGAGGACTACTATAAAAAGAAATATGATATTCAGATACAAAATTTGACGCAGCCTTTGTTAGATGTGGATCATACTTCAGCGAGGTTGAATTTTTTGACGCCGCGGTATGTCAATCGTAAGGTGTCGCTTTTACCGACAAGTAGCGAAGAGACGAAAAGAGCGAAAAGAGAAAATTTGGAACAGAAGCAAATTTTAGTCGCTGAACTTTGTTTGATTCATGTTGTCCCGGCTTCTCTTTGGCGTCAAGCGGTTTGCCTTCCTTGTATTCTTTATCGAAACGCTCTTTTATTGGCCAACGAAATAAGAGCTATGGTAGCCCGCGAAATCGCTTTAGGTTTTATCGATTTACCCGAAGATTTCGCCTGGAGCCCTCTAGACTTTGGCTGGAGTCTTGCAGACGTCTTAAAAAAGTCAAAGGAACAAGTCGCCAAGAAAGACGAGGAGGATGAAGGCCTTGGATCAAACAATAGTGTCAGCTTAGTCAGTGATAAAAAGGAAGAAATAAAAGAAGAAACTGAAACAAAAGAAGAAATAAGAAGAACAGAATGAAAAAGATGAAGAAGATAAAGAAGATAAAGAGAAAAAAGAAGATTGGATGGAAATAGGAACTTGGTCCAATGAAATGGCCCAGTTAGAAGGAAAACTTGACCTCCCTGATAACCTAACCATGGTAAAATTTAAAAATTTATTGAATATTTAAATTATTTTTATGTAGGTGAGATACGGTTCTCCGACAAGCTGGGAACCGGGTGGTAATGACCTACGATTATTACTACTCGGATGCCGAATCTGACGACAGCAGCGACGATTTTGATTTAGATTCTGAAAATTCTGACGACAATTCGTCGCAAGCTTCAACTGGTTTGAAAATAACGTTTCAAAGTGATTATATCGCTGAAGCTGTCGATGATGAAGAGCAGCTTAAAAGAATCGCTATTGCCAACGATCAAGTCGGCGACGATTGGAATTGGAACTGCGATCAACTCATCGATGACCTTAAGGTAAACATTTTTATTCTTCTTTTTAGTCGCTATTTGTTTTTTTAGGATGAAATTCTTCAAGAAGTCATTAAATTTCAAGAAGAAACCGATTTGATAAAAAGCGTCTGTAAAAAATGATCGTCAGTCCTGACCAGTCTTTTCTTATAAAACAGAACTGATCCAAACAAACACCAATGATAAGGCTCAAAATAAACAATTAGGTTATAAAGTCGACACATATGGAATGCCGAAAGATATAATTATTGAGAAAATTATGCCTGAATATGATGATTTTATGGAAATCGCTGAAGAGAACGGAACTGATGAAAATGAAGAAGAGTTTAATTTTAGTTTCGATCTACAACCCGATTTGAACGGACATCCTGGCCCAAGTCCGAGCCTTTACTCCAAGCGCTCACCATGTCCAACGCCAACGACGGCATCAACTTAGAAAGATTAGAAACAATCGGTGACTCCTTTCTCAAATATGCAATCACCACTTACCTCTACTGCACCCACGAAACATCCATGAAGGAAAACTAAGTCATTTACGTTCCAAACAAGTTAGCAATTTAAAAACTTTATAGATTAGGTCAGAAAAAAGTATTTGGTGAATGCATGATTGCGAGTAAGTTTGAGCCACATGATAATTGGCTTCCACCTTGCTATTTAGTCCCGAGAGACGCAGAGCAGGAATTAGTGAACAATGAGCCTGTTACTAGTCTTCCTTATAATTTAGTCACTCAACATTCGATACCTGATAAAAGCATCGCCGATTGCGTTGAAGCGCTAATCGGCGCTTACTTAATCGAATGTGGCCCTAGAGGAGCATTAATGTTCATGTCTTGGCTCGGTATTAAAGTCTTACCAAAAGAAGAACTTAAAATCAAGGTGACAAATTTACCCGACCTGTAGGAAGTTATTACCTGTGGAAGGCACACAAGTAAGATTTGGAAGTCTGGAGACACCAAAATCTCCTCTTCTACGCCACGTAGATGACCCCGAAGGTGAACTTTCACGCTTGATAAGAGGATTTGATTCGCTGGAACGAAAACTTAAATATACTTTCAACGACAAATCATTTCTCCTGCAAGCAATGACTCACACTTCTTATTCACCCAACCGCCTTACTGATTGTTATCAAAGACTTGAATTCTTAGGCGACGCTGTTCTTGGTAAAATCTTATAAATTTTAAGTTTTATTTATTATTAATTTTTTAGATTATTTAATAACAAGACATCTATATGAAGATAAGCGAGCGCATAGTCCAGGATCGTTGACTGATCTTCGCTCTGCTTTAGTCAACAATACAATCTTTGCTTCATTAGCTGTCAAACATGGACTTCATAAATATTTCAGACACCTTTCCCCCGGTCTTGGAGAAGTTATTCAGCGATTTGTGACCATCCAAGAACAGACAAGTCACGCCATCAGCGAAGAAGTATTATCACTATTTCCTGCTTGTTATTTCAAATTTTTTTTTAGTATTTTAGTTGGAGATGATGCAGAAGATGTGGAAGTACCTAAAGCGCTTGGAGACGTCTTTGAATCTGTCGCTGGAGCAATTTTTCTTGACAGTAAAATGTCGTTGGATACTGTCTGGAAAGTTTATTTTCGTATGATGAAAAATGAAATAGGTATCTAAACATATAGAATTTTGACTTTTTAACTTTTTTTTTCCTCAGAACAATTTAGCACAAAAGTACCCAAATCGCCGATAAGAGCTTCTCGAATTAGAACCCGAAACTGCGAAATTCAGGTTAAAAATTTTTTTTGCTTTTTCATATGCTCATTAAATTTTACAGTAAACCGGAGAAATTAGCGGACGGCCGTAGAGTACGAGTTACTGTAGAAGTCTTTGGAAAAGGCACTTACAAAGGAATCGGTCGGAATTATCGCATCGCCAAATGTACCGCAGCAAAATGTGCTCTTAAGCAGCTTAAAAAGAAAGGACTCCTCGCCAGGAAACTTTGCTATTTTAACGGCTATCCTTTCCAGTGATCGTCAAAACATTCAGAATCAAAATTTTAATCGCTCATAAACTTTTTAAATTTATCTATTTTAAGCTATAAGCTGTCTTGATGGCTAAGTTACCTCATTATCATTTAAATTTTCAAGTCATTTTTTACGTCCAAAGGGCAATTTCAGAAATTTTCTCCTTTTTATTTTAATTACTTCCTTTTCGACCCTAAAATGGCTTTTGGTTGATCGCAATTCTAGTTTTTGTTTTTTTTTTTTTGTAAGAATGTGTCTTTCTTTAGATTAGAATTATTTTTCCCTTCAAGGAGCATGCTTTTTTGTTTAAAAAATTGGTTTCTATATATGAACCTCAACCCACCTAAAATCTACCTCTTGATAATTCAAGCATTTTTCAAAATTCTTGAATTTCTTATCAAAATTTTAGGCACCAGAAGAAAAAGCTTCTCTGTGATTAAATTGCAATTTATTTTAAGCTTGCTCTGAGTTTAGTTTTGTGATAAAAATAATTTTTCCTTCATTTGTCATCAACTCATAAAAATTCTGTGATAAATGCAATTTATAACGAATCTTATTTGCAATTTCCAAATTTTTTTTATTGTCATTCATTTAAAATACTAATATTTTCTTATGTTGTGAGTACCTTAATTTGTCAAAATTAGGGAAAATAAACTTTAAAAATTGATTTCCTCAAATTATTTATTTTTCATCATTTCGAGTTGGTTAATAAAGAACTTTAAAAAAATTAATTAATTAAATAATTAAATATTTAAAAGCTCACCATGGACATATTTCGTATCTCATAACTCCTCCGATTCCGGGTTCAAAGTGTACGAAATTGATTGATGGGAGTTCATTGTCAAATGCTGTTAAAAATGCACGTTTTCCTTATGGCCGACTTCTAGGTAGTATTTGGTTACTTGAAGCTGGAAAATTATTGTTTTTATGTGAAGGAAAAGGTTTCTTTTTTACCCAAAATGTGTGTAGCCTTTTAGGCTTGAATGTGGTATCTGTGCAGTCCCTAGTACAGAATTGTTGTGGAAATAATCGCTTTTTTTGATATAAGAGCATCCGTTGAGAGTATCGAGGAATATTTTATATTTTAAACCAGCGAAAATAGGTTTGTCTGTCAAAGTGATGATGCCAGCTCGACATCCGTGGGTCGAAAAACCGATGTATAAAGTCGTCGTGTTTATTTGCCAGTTGAATTTCGTTAAATAAATTTTATTTTTGTTTCTCGTCGAAAGATACGACCGGCATCTACACGCATTCAGATTTTCTAAAATAAAACAGGATTATTTTTAGCTTTTTTTTAATAATCTGACCTTCGTAAAAAGTGTATGCGCGAGATGAATGTAGCGAAACGGTCACGACGACTATGAATATCCTTTAATAAACATGTTGAGACGTGCGACCGCATCAATCGACCGAGTAACACAATCAACTTAGAAGGTTGAATCAGTCCCCCTTCTTGAATGACCTATTTATCACCGTATAATCACATCAATTTGAGAACTAACATATCAATTTAATTCAGAAAAGACATAGAAAAAAGACAACTTTGTGAAGTTTGAAGTTTTGAAAAAATCGATGATCATAAAAAAAAAACACTTTCCTCGCTAGTCCTCACATTTGTTCCTTTATACAGGGTGTACCAACTAGAGTGAATCCATTAATTCAGCCTAAATGGTTAATAACAGAATATTTAGGAAGTAAAATAAAACAATAATAGAAAAGTCAATTTTTATTTAAAAAAACGTACACAATAAATAATTAATAATAAAAACTAATTTAAACGGCTCTTTCGCCAGTGTCGTCGATTTGCTTTTCGCTAACAGCCTTCCAAAAAAGGAAGACATGATTTTCACTACATTCGACTAAAATATGATTCAATACCTGCCTCGGAACTGAAATACTAACGTTAGCGCAATAGCTTTCAATTGAATCCTGTAAAATTAATTCTAAGTTTTCACTGTTCAGTGACGACTCAGAAGTTTCACCTACGACATTTTATCAATTTAAAAAAACTGTATTTAAAGAATATTAAATAGTCATAGATTTAAAGAAAAAGTATATGAGTGAAAATTCTTACCTTGATTTTGATAAAGGATGTTCAAAATTAAAAGAAGCTGCTTTAGAACGCTTTCGTTGAAATATTTGGGGAGAAGACTGTCCAGCAGACTAACAGAAGAAATTAAAATTGCGTCTAAATTTTCGACTGGACGGTTTATTATTTTGTAGCAGATTCCCAATTTTTTCACTGAAATTTCTAAAAATTTTTTAATAAATTCTGAAAAGCAAAGTCATACTTAAGATTTCTCGGCCTTCTTCATGTCCCGAGAAAGAGCTTAGAATTCCACACCAATGGGAGGCAGCTTTTTCGCAGGAACGATTTGGGAAATCGTCTCCATGTTGCCATTCAGAGAAAAGTTGCTCCCAAGCATCAATCATACCGGAGACCATTTCTAAAAATGTTTTTTGTATTTTTGAGGGAAATTAGGGCAAAAATAGATACCTGGAGAGGCAAAAAATTGACTGAAATCTTTATCGTCGATTTCAAGGGTGCATGTCGTGTTTAGAAAATCAAGTAAACATGACAATAGCTCATCTGAAAAAATTAAATGTCTTTAAAACAAAGTCCAATAAGGTTTTTTCTAATATCTAGAAATTTATAAGTTTTTTTTAATCAAATTTTTATGAATTACTTAAAATTTTAATTTTTTTTTCTTTTTCAATTTTGAGTAAATAACATTAATGCAAAAAAATTCCTGAAAATTATTTATTTGAATTTTTTAATAATTATTTTTTATACTAATTTTACTTCCCCTTCCCTATACTTCCCTCCCTTCTTTATACTTCCCCGCTCTTATACTTCCTCCTCGGTTATACATCCCTCTTCTCTAACACCGCCGATAAGTCATTTTTTATCAATTTTGACTTGAGTTGAGAGAGGCATAAGCTTAGTTTTTGATGGTAATTTTGTGGAGAATCGAATTCTGTTGGTAGTTCGCGACGACTTCCTCCTCCATTATACTTCCTTCCCTTATACTTCCCCTCGGTTATACTTCCCCCTCCTTTTATATTTCCTCTTCGGTTATACTTCCCTTCCCTTATACTTCCCCCTCCTTTTATATTTCCTCTTCGGTTATACATCCCTTCCCTTATACTTCCCTCTCCTTTTATATTTCCTCTTCGGTTATACTTCCCTTCCCTTATACTTCCCCTCCGTTATAATTTTCTCTTCGGTTATAATTCCCCTTCTTCACACTTCCCCTTCTTTATAATTTCTCCTCGGTTGAACTTCCCCTCCATCATATTTCCTCCTCGTTATACTTCCCCTCCCATATACTGCCTCCTCCTTCGTACTTCCCCTCCGTTATGCTTCCCCTCCGTTAATACTTCCCCCTACATAAAATCTTACATTCCCATAAATTCATAATTCTTAATTTATTGAAAGGTAAAAATTTATTAATTATTTTTTAAACGAATTTCTAGAATTTATGAATGTGAGTATTCACATTTATGAATATGAACACTGCTTTATAATCCCCCTGAATGAGTTATTTACCGTTTGTTGAACTTTTTAAAATAAAAGAAAAATTAGTAGTAAATCTCGAATTTTGAATGGCTTCTTCAAGCCATTTTGGCGCAGTATCGCTATGTTGGATTAAATCCCATGCGAAAGAATGAAAGATACGAATCAACTGTATCAAAACGTGAGCATCTAATTGGTCGAAAAGCGCAAAGAACAGCGAAATCGTTTCGCTCCTCTGCGAAACGACCTGCCTCACGGAAACTTCACAGCACATATTACCAACGATCCCAACAAGAATTTCCTAAAAATAATAAAATAAAAAGAAAGAATGAAAAATTTGATTACCGTAAGTCGGGAATTAGGGACTTTATCATACAACAAAGAAGTAATGATCATTATGACATCATGATTCATCAAAAGATGTATAACATCTTTTTCCGACGTCATATCCCACAGCGAGCAAAGATCAGTTTCCAAATCATCATTCCAATCTTCTTCCTTAAACTATAACTCCAAATTAAAAAATTTTCAAAATTTTGTTATCATTACTTGATGGATTTTCATCAAAGTTTTAATAACCCATCGTTCGCTGTACATGGTGTCACCGATGGCATCGCCTTTAATTTTTCAATATCCGACGCCTTGTAGTCATTCATGGATGGATTTCTGTTATTCTCATCACTACAAATCAAAAGTCAAAAAGCAAATTTAAGATAAAGGATTAATTTATTTTTAATTACTTTTCATCTCCTTCCATTATAAGATGGCAAAATCTTGAATCAAATAGCCAAAGAATGTTTCAATTATTCAACAATTAAAAATTATTTGATCAGAGATAACTGAAAATCAAATTATCAAAATGTCAACGCTCATTTTGCTGTTTCCATAAAAAAAAAAAGAACGGTGGTCTTTTCTTGAACTACTGATTACCGCTAAAATAGAATCTTGTAGAAATGCCCGTCAAAATGGGTCAAAATGACCAATTTAAAATGTATACACGCATGTTTTTCACATAGAGTATAACAATAACTTCAATTTGGGTTTGGTTTTGCTTGAGGGGCGGAACGCTGCTGCGTTCCAAGATTTGAGGGATATTTTGATGGTTGGCAAGACTGATAATTAAACACGATTTGATTTGACCGCTTCGTTACTTTGTTTACCTTTACCTCAACTCCACGACTAACGATTTTATAGGGAATTCTTTATTTTAGACTCATATTTGCATAATTTTTTATTGAGTTTAAAAAATGGTTAAGAAAAGACGCTTATTACAGCCACCAAAGAGGGAGAAATCTCCAGAAAGTAAGTTATTTTAAGTTTTTATGGGTGCTGATTGTTCATAATATTTTTATAAACTTTTAGGGAACGAAGAAGTTTATCTGCTAGAGACAGATTTAAAGGAGCCCTTCAAGATTTGATACCTCATTCGGAAGAAGAGAGAGCGAAAGCAGCGAAGATGAGCCTTGGACTAGGTTCGTCTGATTTTCCACAGTTTTGTTTTCATTTATTTTTTCAGGTCTAAAAAATCGTTGCCTAAAAAGAAGCAGACGATCGAAAAGCAGTCAGAGGCAGATTCCAAGTTTCAGCAGGCTTTCGTCATGAAACTTTTTGACAGAAGCGTCGATTTGGCTCAGTTTCACGAAATACGCCTTTATACCCGATCTGTAGGGCTTGGATTGCGAACCAACCTCATCAAGTTTATGAGTAAGAAGCTTTTTAAATTGTTAATTTTTTTATTTGTTTGTTTTAGTAAATCTTCTAAAGAGGAGGGGGAAGATGACGATGAAGAGATGGAAGTTACAGAAAAAGACGTTGAGGATGGAAAAGATGTCTATAAGCTCCCTCCTCCGGACCCAGCGCCTAAAGACGTTAATCTTCGAGTCCCTGATATCATCCAGCATGAAACTAAACTTACTAAATTTTATGAAGTAATCATCATCTGACAAATATTGTTCTAAGGGGAGACATAAGCCCTCTTTCACCAGGCTAGCCAACCCTTCTTTTCCTGGAAGAATAATTCCTTTAAAAAAGGAAAAGCAATCACCAAGCTTGCCAACCCTTCCCTTCCTGGAAGAATAATTCCTTTGAATAAGGAAAAGCAATTTTTTTAAAAAGCTAGATTTTATGATACTTCCACTTTATAAGGTTTTGTCCCGAGGGACGACCAAATGACTCTCTTGATGAATCCATCATCTAAAAGAGCGGTTACAACTGTTTTAGCAAATTTTGGGTAGTTTTCCTGATTTTCAGGTCTGAAAAACCCAAGTGTTCAGAGTTAAACATCTTTTTGCTGAGATTTGGATAGTTTTTCTCGATTTTGGTCTAAAAACACAGGTCAAACCGTTGGGCCAAACTGACGGAAAACCCGATCGTCTGTGAGCGAAAACCGTCGGTTAGGACGGCGGAAAAAAAATCTGTTTTGAACAGAAAATAAACCCGTCGGTTTGGAACGATGACTGGAAACCACATTTTTACAAGAACTTAAGGTGTTTTCCGAGTTTTTTTTGACAACCCTAATTTTACAGAATTTTCCCCAGTTTTTTACATAGAAACCCTATTTTTATGAAATTCTCAGAAGTTTTACTTCGTTTTTTGACAGAGAGACCCCTGCTTTTACATGAATTTAGAATATTCTATTTTTACAGAATTTAGAATCTATTTTAGAGAATTTTCTCCGGTTTTTGACAGAGAAACCCTATTTTTACAGAATTTAGAATACTAATTTTACATAATTTTCCCCAGTTTTTGACAAGAAACCCTATTTTTAGAGAATTTACAATCCTAATTTTACATAATTTTCCCCAGTTTTGACAGAGAAACCCTATTTTTACAGAATTTAGAATCCTAATTTAACAGAATTTTGCCCATTTTTGACAAAGAAACCCTATTTTTATGAAATTCTCAGAAGTTTTACTTCGTTTTTTGACAGAGAGACCCCTGCTTTTACATGAATTTAGAATATTCTATTTTTACAGAATTTAGAATCCTATTTTTACAGAATTTTCTCCAGTTTTTGACAGAGAAACCCTATTTTTACAGAATTTAGAATCCTAATTTTACATAATTTTCCCCAGTTTTTGACAAAGAAACCCTTTTTACAGAATTTAGAATCCTAATTTTACAGAATTTTCCCCAGTTTTTGACAGAGAAACCCTTTTTACAGAATTTAGAATCCTAATTAACAGAATTTTCCCAGTTTTTGACAAAGAAACCCTATTTGAATTAGAATTTTACTTTTGACAGAGAACCCTTTTTACAGAAACTATTTTTACAGAATTTAGAATCCTATTTTACAGAATTTTCCCAGTTTTTGACAGAGAAACCCTATTTTTACAGAATTTAGAATCCTAATTTTACATAATTTTCCCCAGTTTTTGACAGAGAAACCCTATTTTTACAGAATTTAGAATCCTAATTTTACAGAATTTTCCCCAGTTTTTGACAAGAAACCCATTTTCACAGAATTTAGAATCCATTTTACTAATTTTCCCAGTTTTTGACAGAGAAACCCTATTTTTACAGAATTTAGAATCCTAATTTACAGAATTTTCCCCAGTTTTTGACAAAGAAACCCTTTTCACAGAATTTCGAATCCAAATTTTACGTAATTTTACCCAGTTTTTGACAGAGAAACCCTATTTTTACAGAATTTAGAATCCTATTGTTACAGAATTTTCCCCAGTTTTTTACATAGAAACCCTATTTTTATGAAATTCTCAAAAGTTTCCCTTCGTTTTTGGCGGAAGCCACCATCCAGCTTTTGCGAACTTTTTTCCAGTGGTTGAGATTGTCGTATAGATTTCATCCTTACTTGGGGGTTCAGTGCCTTCCTAAAATTATAGATAGATCAGTTAAATGGAGTTGGAAATTTTCCTAATATGTAGTATTTGACAAAAAAAGCAAGCTAAAACTTGATCGCTCATCTCGGATTGAGATGATCAATGCGAAAACCTTAGTTTTTTTGTTGGCTAAGTCTTAAAGCCGGCCTTACAAGATTGGTTTTTTCGTTGTTCCAAACCGTCGGGTAAAACGGACCGAAAATGGTGGGGGAAACTGTCGGTTTTGAATCGGCTCATAGTTCTTGTCAAGAAGACATCAGGGATAACCAAACTTTTTTGCGTGTGGACCCTAGTAAAAAACCTAACTCAAGAAATCCTGTATAAAATGGGGTTTTTACTTAAAAAAAAAAAAAAAAAAAAAAAAAAAAAAAAAAAAAAAAAAAAACTCCTGAAAGTTTGGTAAAAATGGGTTTTCTTTGTCAAAATAACCTTAAAAACTCCCCAAATTTTCTACAAATGTGATGTCTCAGGCCTCAAAATCGAGGAAAATTCGTGAAATAAGGCCTATACTACTAAAAAATCAGGAAAAACTCCTGAAAATCTCTTTAAGATTCCACAAAAAACTGGTTTCCCTGTCTAAGAACCAAAGAAATCTCCTTTACTGCAAAAGAGTGGATACTCTGTCAAAAAACCAAGGAAAACTTTTGAAAATAGGCTTTCTCTGTCTAAAAACAGAAGAAAGCTTCTAAATTATGTAAAAGCAGGGTCTCTCTGTCAAAAAACGAAGTGAAACTTTTGAGAATTTCATAAAAATAGGGTTTCTATGTAAAAAACTGGGGAAAATTCTGTAACAATAGGATTCTAAATTCTGTAAAAATAGGGTTTCTGTAAAAAACTGGGTAAAATTCGTAAAATTAGGATTCTGAATTCTGTAAAAATAGGGTTTCTCTGTCAAAAACTGGAGAAATTCTGTAAAAATAGGATTCTAAATTCTGTAAAAATAGGGTTTCTCTGTCAAAAACTGGAGAAAATTCTGTAAAAATAGGATCTGTAAAAATTTCCAACTCCATTTAACCGATCTATCTATAATTTTAGGAAGGCACTGAACCCCCAAGTAAGGACGAAATCTTATACGACAATCTCAACCACTGGAAAAAAGTTCGCAAAAGCTGGATGGTGGCTTCCGCCAAAAACGAAGAAAGATATTCACAAAGTTTTAAAATTTTAACAGAAATATATAACAGGTAAATTTTGTGTACAAATTATTATTTATTCATAAATTACATTTCTATTTAGGACTCAGTCAAACTTTGGAGATTAAAAAATTACAATATTTTTATAAATTAAGCGTGGCATTTTTATAACCCTAATAATCATTTTTTTGAGTGCCTTTTGGAATATTTAATTGAGTTTTTTGGTCTTAAACGTTTAGAAAAGGTAACTTTGGAGCCGTTGAATATCCCACAATCGGATAGCTTGAGATGGTCCTTGTCGAGAACTTCAGAATCCGTTTTTAAATGGTTTACTTTCCAAACGTAATTCCATGAAATTTTAGTTTTGTCACCTTTTCTCTTCAGGGTGAGATGACATGTCGTTTGATCGCCCTTTTGAGATCAGAAACTGTCGCTCCATGATGTATCTAAAAAAAAAAAAAGAAAAATCATGTGTTCATGAGTTGGCTGGTTAAGTCTTACAACGATTGGTAGTTTGTCGCCGTTTTCTTTTTTGACGGTGACCGTCATCGATTGGCCATGATGAAGTGCGATTTGGGCGTTGATCTCATCCAGCGTGGCATCTTTGGGGAGGTCATTGATGATAGAATCACAAGATATTAAATCGGATAAAGTTTTGTTTGTTATTTCGAGAAGTTCGCCGTGCGTAAAACGTACTTTTTCATCGTCAACGGACATTATTTGTTTACATTCAGGTTATCAATTCAAATATTACCTTCTTGTAACGTGTGACGTCATGAGGTTGCAGCTCCCGCTGAGTATACTGCTCTATTGCTATCAAGACACCCCGCCTCACCAAAATCTTCCTACAGCAGAAACATTTATTCCACGCCCTCCGATATACACTGAAGAGAAAGAGGAGAGATGAAGAGCCCGTGCTCCCGTTTTCAAAGCTCCCCTTGGTGGCGTCCCGAAACGCTTTCTATGAGGGAGAAAGCCCTACGAAGAGCCAGTAGACTAGCCTCTTTTCAGAAATTGTAGGGATTTCAGAGTAATCGATAACATATATAACTAATCAGTAATCACTGATTAATATATTACACACCTATAAACAAGCATTTGGGGACGCCACCAAGGGAGCTTTAAAAACCGGCTCTTCATCTCTCCTTTTACTTTAGCCATACCACTGAATTATAATCATTAATCTAGTATGTACTACATAATTATAATTCAGTGGTCATACTAAACCCGCAAGACCTGGCGGTCATGTTGGTTTAGTATCTCAAATTTTTACACGGCGCGTTTTTGATAGCTGAATGTTATTCTGGACCATAGAAAATGAACATTCGTGATTTTATGAACTTTTTATCCTTGGTGGTGTTTAGTAGATACATCGATGATACAGCATCGACGAAACCCCCTTAGCCCATATTTTCTCGCCATCGGATAGTAGGTAAAAATTTGGACTGTTCACCCCTATTCCATGTGGCCTAACTAGGCGTCGACTTTCTGGTTTTTTTACCTTGATACTGAAAATTTTATGAGAAAACTATCACCAAGGACATCTTCAAGGGGGTTCCCAATAGGAGCAGCCCAGACCTGATTAATTAAGTTAAATAAAAGATATTTAATATTTTTGGTTTATTGACATTAAGAAGACAATACAATTATTAATAATGGAGGCATTACCATCTTATTCTATTCGGTACAAACACAAATCTCACAATACAAAATACGCTGAAATAAACCGTTATAATTGATTCTTTGAGCACTTTTTGAAACAAACTCATTTTTTTTATGCTCGACTTAAGTCCTTTATACGATTGTATAGCTTAACTCTTTTATTTCAGTCTCATTTATCAGATAATTGGCAGTATTCGCACCTGTTTTATCCTTTTCAGTGGTTAAGAGGTTAAGAAAATGAGCTTCCGGTAGTTATAGGCCCAGATTTGGCAGTGAGGGAATGATTTTGAGTATTCATGTACAAAAGGACTATTTTTTGAGCTAAAATAGGGGAAAACATTTTTTTTATGCCTCCATTTTAGGAAATAGTAGAAAAAAAAGGTGATTACACCCTGTCTAAAGGCATACGCCATAAATATACGTTAAGGATTATTCTTACTCCCATATACTGTATACATTAATTTTTATCCCAATAATCTAATCCTATCAGCCTTTAATAAAAATGAAACTTTTTAAGTCTCGACAATAAAAGTTCTACTCTTTACAAATCCGATGTGCAATGAAAAAATGACAATCGCCTAAAAATTGATATGAAATTTTTTAATGAATGGAAAAAATTAACTATTTCTTCTAATTTAGTAAGAATTTAGGATTAATTAACGTAGTAGTTAATTTTAAATAGTTATAAATCCTATAAAATGTATAAATATATCTTTACAATCCTTGCAATTTTTTAGATAACTTTTCCTGTTTGAAATTTTCATGATGGAAGACTGACAGGTCTTTAATAAATAAAATGCTGCAAACAAGGTATTTTTGGTCACTTTTTAAATTATTAGCAAAGATGATTTATGCCGAAGATTGTTTATTTGTATTATTACCATAAAAGGCCATTTTGGGGGGGAAAAGTGATAGGTTAGACTGCTATAACAGATAACCTACCTTCTTGTAAATTTTTTCAAAATGTCGGAAATAAGAGATTTTGATGTTTTTTTAAACATCAAGAAAAAAAAAGAGGCACGTAATTACAAAAAGCTTTTTAGATCCATTTCCTTATCATCGACCCACAAAAATAAAAATAAAATTAACAAATTCGACTCGACCGTTCACTCTGTATACACATTCCGCTTCTTGTAACTAAGAGGACAAGGTCTTCTAAATTGGGCAATTGATTAGATTCGGAGGGCGGTGGCGATGTTCGGAAATGGATGTCATTTCCTCATTGTGCTAATGTACCCTTTTGGGTCTCCTGAATACCGCCGGACTGATGATGATATTTTGAGCAAGTCCATCGCATCCTGCGCCTGACGTTTGTCACTCAAGAACCGACGCTTGCTTCTTTCAGCTGGTCAAGGAACGCCCTAAAAATCAAAAACCAAATTTTTTATACAAGAAAATTAAAAAAAGAAGAAAAAATCCTTATATCCTCTCAATGAAAAATGACACATCAATATGTGACATGCATGAGGGATGTGAAAAGGATTTTATTTAAAGAAAAAAAAAACACACTAAATGCAAATCAAGCTGGAAGTCATGAAATAAAGAAAAAGGGGAGGGTTCCAACTTACCCTTACAAAAATAACGTTTAACTATAAAAATAACATTTAAGGGATTAGGTACTAATCTCATTTATTTAAAACTAAAATTAAGTTGGAATCTTGTCTTTTTAAGTGTTTAGCTAATCCTAAGCAGCTTTCAAGATACTACTTAATTTACCTTCTTTCATAACCTTTTAGGTTATGTTAAAGGTTATGAATGTGACTGTTTTAACAGCTTTTATGGTGTTGGCCAGTTTATAAAATATTTAAAAAGTAGATTAATTGTGTTTATAACATTTTTGTAGTCGAATTTAAAATTGAAAAATTGATATTTAAACTTACAAAACTATTTGCTATACAACATAAGTTTGGTTTTAGTGGACAAAACCCAGCTAAGAGAAACTCTTTGATGATATTTTTAACCTCTCCATTCTTTCAGAAGCGGGCGTTTTATTTAAATTTTGATGGCTATTATAAATTTTTTTCTTTTTCAAATTACTTTTCGGTGATATTTTTTAAGGTCCAGGAGACTTTTCGACCTGTAAAGCCAAAATGGCACAAGATTCCATGAAGATGGGGGAAAAAATTGGGTTTAAGGGGGTTGTGGAGTTGTTTATTGCTGTACCTGTCGGGCACGATGTCCGTGAGACTGTCAGGGTCCATGTCCGACAGCAGTTCGAGCTCATAGCCTCCAAGTAGCGAAACCTGGCCGATGTCTGATTGGAGCCGTTGCAATAAATTCTGAATACCTCTGCCTCCGTCAGTCTGGTCGCAACCGCCTTCTCCTTTTCTATTTATAAAAAAAAAAGGCTCTAGAATATCCATAAAAAAACCCAGCATTTCACAAAAAAGCCTGGTTTCCCCCACTACAGAGTGTTAAAATCGTGCTTGTGCTTTAAAAAAAGTTGCGTCAGGCATTTTTCTTTTACTTACGCCAACTATGCGGCGTACGTGGTGCAGGTGCAGGGTGGTAAAAGAGCGCAGATCTGAGCGATGAGAACTCAAACATCACACACGGGACCACCCTTGGATATCAACCAAAATTTGTTCAAAAACTCTTGATTTCGGTAAAAAAATACACTTTCTGCTCAAAGTAGGACAAACCAGGCTTTTATAAAATTTTTAGAGTTCCTAAAGTTTATGCAGAAAAGTGTATGTGTGGAAAAATTACGAATTGAAAAAAATTTTACCTTCTTCCTGGAGGAGCCCAGCTTTGATCCTGCATCAAAACCATGAGACTCGTGTTTTTTTCAAGCGTTATGAAATAATCTTCCTCGTCAACCTCAGTCCCATCCTGCTCAAGCACCACTTTAACTGAGCCGGCCAAACCGAGCTTATCGACAGCTTGAAAATGAGAAAATAAGTTGAAATCAATGACTTTTTGGCTAAGGGGAGATGGCTGATGAACTTAAGGGATAAGAAACGACATTTCAAGAAGTGTGAAGAAGAAGCCCTCTGAGAACTCTTTCAGCTACTTAGACAAGAAAAAAATTTCAAGGTCAATCAATCAGGAAGACAAATGAAGGCAGTGTAGAACCAAAGTCTGCAGCTTAGTGGGTCTGCTGACAGGAAAGAATAAACTCTGACAAAACTTTCAAAAGATGGGGTGACGCAGCAGCAACTTTGGCACTTCTGTC
>JACGAQ010004154.1:0-18660 GCA_014119065.1 Orius insidiosus | reverse complement strand
TTACTTAATGTAATAAATTTTTCGAAATTTTTTACCTAAGGAAAATTTTTAAAATTCAAAAACTCAAAAGTGTATCGTTTAGCCCGTCTCCCCTATACGTTGTAGCAGTGTTTGAATTTTCAGTAACGTAGAACGTTGATCGAGAGGGAGCAGAAATGGGACGTGCGATGGAGGAAAATTTGAGACTTTTCTTACGTGTGAAGTGGTTCTTAGATTTTGGAGGAGGAGTGTATTTTTCCTTTTCATTTTCGACGTAATCGTGAAGCATTGGAATTCCAACTTCAGGTTCAGCGTCGTCACGAATATCGACTTTTAAATTTCGTATTTAGGTACGTTAGGTTTATCAATAGAGATGGAAGACGTAGGGTGATAAAGCAGAAGCGTACGTTGGATGAGAATTTGGATGTTGTTCTTCACGAGTGACGTAATACGTAGAATTAGAAGGCGGAGGAGAAGTGCGTTTTAGGTACCATTTCCGAAGATCGTATAGGACAATCCTTTGAGACGTGATTTCCGAACTGATTACAATTAAAACATTTGATACCTCGATTTTTGAAGTTGCATTCGTCTGGAAGGTGCCCCTTTGAGCCGCAGTGATAACAATTTTCTTTACGTTGAGGTTTCTTCAGATGAGGATACGTAATTTGAGTGGTCGATTTATTTTCTATTGGTTTTGTATAAGCCGAAACGTTATTTTTCAAAATTTTTTCGTATATCGTCAATTTTTCTTTAAATTCTTCGATTGATTTTGCGCCGTATAAAATGGATTATTAAATGCCGAATCTGGAATCCCGTTTATAACGTAAGTGTAGAGAGCTTCATCGTCGACGTTACCTCGATTAGCTAATTCTCGGACTCGATAGAAAAATTGGCGTAATGTCTCTTCTTCCTTTTTTTTCATCTTCGAAAGTTCAAAATGAATTTCGGCGCTGTTTTGCGGTTTAGCAAATTCGGAAGCCAAGGCAGACGTTAAGCGATTCCATGTGAAAATTTTAGTTTCGGATTTTAAAAATAGACCAGCTGATCCGACGATTTTTCTTTTCGCAAACAGTAGTTTTTGTGTATCGTTCCAGTCGCAGAGTATAGCCGTTTCGTTGAAATTTTCGAGCCATGAAAAGAAGTCGTAGTTGTCGTCGCCGGAAAATGTAGGAATAGCGTCTTCTACATCGCGGAATGAAATCGTTGACGGTTTCGTTTCTTCGGGCCGTTGTTGTTTTTCGGTGACATGGCGGATGCTTCGGATACGGAAATTTTGAAATTTTAGATTTTAATTTTTAGGACGAGCCCCCAATTGTGGGATTATTAAGGGATCGTTATAATAATCCACAATAAAATAAAAGATCGACGGGATAAATTTGGATTCGTTTTTACTTTTAAAAGATCTTTGAAGAAAATAGCGTTTGATGCGTTCACGTTCGTTACTTTTTATTAACTGAGAAACTATTGAATATAAAATAATATCGTAATAAAATAAAACATATGGCCGACGGTGGCGCTTTGGCGGAATCTCCGGGTACCGTGGTAGGGGAGATGGCCACCATTCCTACATATATATTTTTTATAGGGAGAAATTTCATACTTCTACTCACTACGAGAGGCACATCCCTAGGCCAAAGAGCCATTATTTCTAACTTGACACTTTAAAAATTTTCGAAAAAAAAACTAAGAAAAAAAACGCAAATTTAAAAAAAAAAACCGGAAAATTTTTCGAAAAAAAACTCGGCAATTTTCACACACAAAAAAAAACTTCCCTCTCCTTTTACTTACCCTCCCTTATACTTTCCCTTCTTTATACTTCCTCATCCGTTATACTTCCCCCTTTAACTTCCCCCTCCGTACGTCCCCTCCGTTATATTTCCCCTCCTATATACTTCCTCTCCTGTATTGTCACTTCTCTTTAAGGAAGTTTTCGTTGGAAGCTCTTCAAACCAGTACTTTTTTCAGGAAGACTCTCTCAAAAATGACGCATTAGAACAAAAAGTTGATAATTTACGTAGTTCGATACAAGTGAGTCTAACTAAGAGAAGGAAAACATCTTAATAATTATTTTTATAGGAAAAATTTTCCTCCGTTCGAGCATTGGAGGAAAAAGTTTCAGGATTACAAAATGACTTTTATACAGTTCAAAATTCGATTCATAGAATCGAACAAAGTTTAGTCGGCTTAAATTTAAAATAAGAGAGAAAAACCTTCTCAAAAAATCGAAAACACCCCAATTACGATTTCTCCAAAATCCACGATTTGGACAAAACCGGAAAGGCGGACTACGCTCTGGAAAATTCAGGTTTATATTTGTTTTTTCTGTAAGTCTTTAGTTTTTCTTAGGAGGTTTTATTTTGTCGACTAGAGAAACAAAGACGTATAACGTCGGTTCAGGAAGTATATCGATTTTAGGAGTTCCTGTCATTACTACAGCAACCGAGATTAATTTTACAAGTTAAAAAAAAATATATGTTTTAGGTATTATATTTATTTTGATTTAGAAAAGCGTTTCGCCAGGAGAATGTTGGCCTTTTGTAAAAGACGAAGGGACCGTCGTTATTCATCTGGCGGCGAAAATCTTTGTGACGCACGTGAGCGTCGAACACATTCCGATAGAGCTTTCTCTGACTGGAAAACTCGATTCGGCTCCCAGAGGCTTTTCTTTTTGGGTAAACATTTTTTTTTTGTCTTTTTTTAAATTCAATTTTAGGGACTGACGTGCCAAAACGATAAAGATCCTCATTGCTTCGGAAATTTCGAATACGACATAAACGGTCCCCCGTACAAATATTTGAAGTCAAAGTATTTTTTTAGAAGTCATAATCTCAGTTTCTTTAATTTTTTTTTTAGGAAAAAAGCACAGTTCCCTACTGTATAGTTTGAGTTCACCGTTTACTCCAATCATGGAAATCCAAATTATACGTGCATATACAGAATACGCGTCCATGGGAGACCGAGTGATGAAAACTTGAATGGAAGGGAATTTTTAGAAGGAAAAAGAAATTATTGTTTATTAAAACTTACTATTTATAAACTTGAAAATGCATTAAAACGTCGTAAAAATGTTCCAGCCGTTTGCCCCAGTTCGGTTTAGGTCACGTTTTGTTTGATAAAGTGTCAGATACAAAACTTTACTAGTTCCCCGATCGTAAACAAAGTCATGTGTAATTAAGAAACCTAAAAAAAAGTTTAATTTTTTTTTAATTTATAGAAATAGGCTCAAGAATATAGAGAAAAACACGTTTAGGTTGATGAAAAACGAAGAAAAACGCCATCCTTTCCCTAAGTAGCTTAATATTCCTTGGACAATAGGCCGAGAAAAACTTGATTTTCGTAAGTTTTCTTCGGTTTTACTCGACGGAGAAGTTAATTTCTCCCTAAAAATTTTAACGTTTTTCTCGCTCTCTTTGCCTTCAGAACCTCTACTTAACAGCATTACAGGACCTTTTCTTAGTAATCAGGCAAAAAAAAAAAAAATAAAAAAAAAAATAAAAAAACCTTTTTTTAACCGGATTTTCGAAAGTTTTCTTCGGATTTTTCGACTGAAAAGAGGGTTTCTAATATTCTTTTTTATTTTCTTAAGCCTTCAGAACCTCGGGTTTCCCGGAGTTTTCCTCGATTTTTAGGCCACGAAATCCAACTTTTTTACTTAAGGCGATTTTTTCGCTCTTTGGCCAATGAAATCCCTTTTACTAGGGTTTTTTAAGCTTTTCCCTACTTCTTTTGAGAGAGAAAACCTATTATTACTGGATTTTCGAGAGTTTCCCATTTCGGCAGAGAAAACCCCACCTTTCCCAATTTTTGAGCGTTTATGAAGGTCATTTGACCAAAAAACACAATTCTCAAAGAGTTTTGGGGGGTTTTTTAATCCGCATAATGGTAGTAAAAAAATTAATAGTTTCGCCCAGCCAGGCCACCCAAAACGGGCATATGCAGCCCTAATTCTTCCAACTATCGAAAATTTAATATACGAGCTTTCGGCGATATGGGCAACGTCATGGAAATATCGCTAATCAATTTTCGTCTACATGGTTTAGAGACCCTCCCAAAAACATGACAGTAATACAATTATACATAACATGAGGTAGTGCAATAACTTCTTTTTGAGAAAGTATGCTTGGGTTGAAAATAGTATGTTGAGCATTGAATGAATTCTCCAGTTTGGTTTCCGATCAATACTTTCCCTAACAGCAAGTGCACTTCAGGAAAAGAAAAGAAAAGAAAAAAAATCTTATGTAACCCTTCAGAAAATTTTCCCCCGTCTAAAACAAAAGTCGTGAAGTGTGGAAGGGGACCTTGTTAAAAAATGAATGGAGGGCTTCTATCATTGAGCGATCCGGGCCCTGTTTCGGTTGAGGGTGGAAAACGTTGTTTTTGAATGGGGTAGGAGGGAACCTCTGGAAGCATAAACGGGGCCAGCCACGTGTCAGCCTCCCCCGCATTTTCTCGCCCGGCCTCCCTTCCCTTTTCTTCTCAACGTTTCATGAATGTGCGAAATATCTCAAGCCGAACATGAGAATCTTCAGAATCTTCATTAACAATTTTAAAAGCTTAATTTACCATTAATCTTAACTGTGGCTTCCGCCTTCTGCCATAACCACCTCTCTGCCTTATTTCAAATGGAAAATTCTTCAGATCAATAAAACCTGATGTTTTCTGAACGAACGATAAAACGAAAGATTTTGTGGATGGATAAAAATGTATTGTTAGTTTATAGATACCATTCATAAAATCGTTAGCCAGCGATAGGGGCTTGAAGCGGCTCGTGTTTGAACTCGAGGTTCTTTTGGGGCATAAACCCATTTCCCCGAATCTGGGTCAAACCTGCAGCTTCTCCGCATTCAGAAAAGCTCAAGACCCCCTTTTATTTTATTATAAAATCTTTTCCAACAAAATGATCCTTCCAAATGTTGACTAAAATTCATTGAAGAAGAATCTTTTAAAGAAGTTTTTATAAATTTTAATTTAAACCAAGGTGTGGGAAATCGCACTCGTGTTTGACCCAGATTCCGTAAGGTGCTATTTTCATCATTTATGTCAAAGAATAAAATAAAATTATGGTTGAGATTATTTTCGTCACAAATTGACTTCATAATCCGCCGTTTGGAAGGAATTCCAATTTAAAATTTATTCACAGCGTGGGATTTGAACCCTGGACCTCTGAGTACCTGAGGCTCACACGCTAACCCTGAAGTTACATACAGAATTTTGTAAATAATAAAATGCATTCTTAGGACCAAAATCGGGGACACGAATTCAGAGGCCATTCGTCGTTTTAACCAAGGGTTCTTCAGAAACTTGTATGAAAGTTATTACGACGCCCTCAACTGATGGTTTTTCTAAAGTAAATTGGGAAAATATGTCGTTTTTCTCAATCTTACGTATTAGAAGTTCCTATTCATGTTGATTTTTGGGTGTTTTCCTCGGTTTGACCGAGAAACCCATATTTTACTGGATTTTCGGGAATTTCCCACTTTTTTCTACTAAAAAATCCGGTTTTTCCCTGGTTTTTAGTCAACAAACCATCATTTTATTACATTTTAGCCGTTTTCCTCTGTTATTTGTCCGAGAAAACTCTTTTTTTTTTTAATATAAAAAGTTTGTCCCAGTAAAAGAACCCATTTTTTACTGCTTTTACTCACAATTTCCATATTTTTTAGCGAAAACACCCAGTTTTTTCCTTGGTTTTAATCGATAAATCCTCTATTTTAAGACGTTTTTCTCGATTATTTAGCCGAGAAAACCCCTTTTAGATAGATTATATTTATCGGAGAAACCCTAATTTTATTAAATTTTCGGGCATTTCCAGTTCTTTGCTTAAATTTTTCACTACATTTTTTTTTTTTTTTTTTGGGAAAACTGGGTTTTTACCAAGGAATTTGGTTTAAAACTAGCACAGTATGCAATTTAAATTTTAATTAGTAATTTAATTTTTATTTTCATTATTTTAAGTGTTTACAACATATGTTAGGTCAATTCACAACCTTTTTTTTTAACCTACCAAGGAATTTATTTTTCTCACGATTGGCTTAGAAGAAATTCTCTTTAATTTCGACCTCTTCAGAACATGAATGAATGTGAAAACGGAAATGTCGAGTAAACAAAACCCAGGGAGGATGTCCGTAAGGGGTCGGGGGATGCATATTAGGTCGGAAGCGGCTAATTACGTAACTTTCTATTATTTCTTGCCCTTTTTACTACAAAATTCAAGCCGTTAGACTTACTCGTTATAATGAAATAAAAAATACGCTCACATCTAATGGGGGAAAAATGAGATCGATATAGAAAAGGGCGATATAGATATGATCTATGGATAGTAGAATGTCACGCGGGGCATATCAATGGTAGAAGCACTTTTTGAATGAATCGTCGACCATTCATGCTGTAGATTGTCCGTTGAACAAACGGTGAATCGCTTCATTAATAATAACTTCTATGATTTTGCTTTGCAAAATAAACCAATCTTCTTCCTCGCTACTTGAATATTTCCCAGCAAATCACAGAAGCAGTGGCTGCATCCGATGGCTTCGCTTCTGGAATCCGCAAAACCAGGTCCCCAGGCTCAAGGGAATAAAGAGAAGGGAAGAAGAAAAAGAAGCGGGACCCCATGAAGAAAATTCGGAACCAGGACCCCTAGTGTTTTAGCGACGCCACTGCTTGAATTCGTGCTTTTTTTTTTTTTGCTTTTGCTACAAAAACAAGTTGTAGTACCATGATTCCATATTTCAACCCCCCTTGATAATTTGACGTTCTACATAAAAGCGCCTTCTATATCAATGGAAATAATCGGAAAAGGAGCTAAGGAAGTCTTACTTCCTTTGGCGGTTGAAAGGTCGTAGCGGATGTACTCCACCGAAACTTTACAACTCCTTCTTCCGGCTTCAAACGGATAACACCGAAACCCGATGACACATCCTTCAAATCGGCAAAATAATCTGAAAAATCAAACTAAGTTCATAAAAAGAGGCAATCATTGTGTTATGGACCAAGAAGGATTGATCATGTAATCGGTTATTAAAAGTTATTTTTGTCTTCTTAAACGATGAGTTTTAAAAGGAAGAGATAATTGTCTCTTTCCTGAAAAACCCACTGTTCTGGATGAAAAAACGAAGGCCGTTCCCACGACCGAAATATTTCAAACCTTTTCCTTTCTCGGGTTTTCTTTCTTTTTATCATGAAATTGCAAATAGTCTCTTTTACATTTTTGAGCGGAAGCGCCATGTAAATTCCGAAGGAAGTTTAAATCAGTGTCAAAGTTTGTGTTGGGTGATTGGACAGGAACTGACCTATATGTTGCCGAGATGGAAGGACGGCCTAAGGGCTTTGTTATTGGCAGACATGAATCACCAGCTCCTGTTTGACGCGCTAATGAATCACTCGTATCAATGATAGTTAACCCCACCGGACATAAAGGACAAGAGAAATTTCAGTCAACCTTAAAATTAATTATTACTAAAAACAGAAATTTTTTCGATGTTTCTTTAACAAGGAGCTTTTCTTGCGAGAGGTAAAAATTAACCAACGATATAAGCAATCTACGTTTGATTTTTTAAAGTTGTCCAAAGAATTAAAAACGAATCTGAATTAAAAAATAAGGATTCTTATTTAAAATAACGATGTTAGCACCTCTGCGCCACTCTGTTACCAAACCAAATTTACCAAATGGATTCGATTCCTTGTCCAAAAATAAGGGGGGTTTACATTAAACGTATTTTTTTTTGTACTAAATGCTTTGCCGTAAAGTTGCTGGTCCACTCTAGTTAGGACACCCTATACCAAAATTTTAGTATAGTCATTTTTTTTTTTTTTTTTCATTCGATTTATTGTTTGACAGTATTCCAGCGTGGTAAATCTTAAGGGAGGAAGAAGAAATGAATGACTGGGGGTTTGTACAGTCGGAAAGGGAAAGATAGGCCTTCCATTGATCGCGTGGGTGGGAGACACCCGGAAGTGTTCCCCTGACCTAGTTTACCGACTGTACCCATGAATTTACCTTAATTGGAAAAAATTTAATTACTTTATTTTATTTCACTTTTTTTTTTTATCTAAAGAATAAATTGTTATACACTATACAGGGTGGAAACTTGCTAGGGTTAACTCAAAAACTGATTGAAGAAAAATTTAAATTGTAACCACCCATTTTCGGCGTTGTTTCTGAATTTATTTTGATGCGGTAGCGTTCCGCACCACTAAAAAAATTATTTTACATCTCGCTTGGACTATTCAACGTAATTTTTAACGTTCATTTAAAATATTATGGTTTTTTGTCAGCTGTCTGGACGTACGAAGCGACGTTGAAGGGTCTTTTTGACCCGGGGGTTCTGGGAGGTCCATTTTCAGTCACATTAATTTTTGCGTTTCTCGAAAATGTCGAAACCCGTTCCCAAATTTTGAATCTGCGTTAAAATTAAGACATAAGGGTAACAAATTTTTTTTTTCAATTCCCACCCTGTAGTTCATCTCATGATTTTACATGACCGAAAATAAATGAAACCTTCTCTTGTATTTCATTAAATTTTTTTTTGCTTACTTATAACTAAATTTCATTAAATACACGCGAAAAAAATATTTTCTGGGAAGAAACTCTTTTTTAAAATATTGAAAATAAAGAGGGAATAAAAAGGGTCCGGAGAACGAGTCCATTCATGCGCCCTGCGTCACCCTATTGATTTGTAGGTCGGCCATTGAAAGTCCTCCAATCAAACCTTCCGTTGATTTCATTCACCAAAACCTTCTCACAACAAACAACCTTCCTTTGGCTAACTGTAAGTGCCACTCGTTGTACATATCGAATTTTAAAAACAAAAAAATTATAAATTTTAATGAAGCTAGATTAATTACACTTTTTACCCTTGATCAAAAAACCTGAGTTTCTTCAGGCGGTTTAAAAAAAGGAAAAATACATCGAAAAACAAGAATACAATACTCTGAAAGCACCGCAATTTGGGTAAGAATAAATGGGAAATCGGCAGCTGGTTATTTCAGAACATTGAGGCCCAGGGTTTGAATCTGAATTTGTCGTCTTTTTGAATTTAGCGGTCAAAATGCAGTATGGCTAAAGCCCACGCATGGGCCCATCCATTTCTAAATTTAAAAAATAAAAGATTTTTTTCTACACCTTTATAAAAATTCATGGTCTAAAAAATTTAAGATTCATCAAAATATGATAACTTTGAGTTTGTTTGTTATGAAAAATATTTTTTTTAAATGATCTTGGTAAATTTTTTTTGGTAGATCTTCAATATTTCCGTTCCACCCCCAATCGGATTTTGACACCCTCGACATACCCTCTCCCCGCTTCACCACTTTTGACGGCTTTTCCCAGCTGCTCGGGTCGGTCGACTCCGTCCGAAAGGAGCCGAACTCTCCCCCCACCATTCAACAGCTTGGTTCCCGATGCCATTCAGTATCAACTATCAGTTCCGACGGTTGTCCCGTCGTCCCTAAACACCCGAGTGGAAATAAAACAGTCAGAAAAATACAAATAAAGTTAATTATAAACGAAACCCCAATTCTACTCATTTGGCCCAAAGAAATAAACTATCAACTCAAGCACTTCAAAAATAGGTAAGTAATTAAAAAAAGAATTTAAAAATTGGTTTTTTTTGACAAAAATAATTAGTACCATAAGTATTACAACTGACAGCTATTTAAAAACCAATTTGAGATACTCTAATATTTCCACCTTGGGACTTAAATTTTAATTTTTCTAAAAACCCTTTTTAAAAAATCCCTAACAGAAAAGTCATTCCAAGTACTTGTTCTCTATTTTTATTTTATTATTTTTATTTATTTATTTATTTTTTGGAAACTGGGGAAATTGCATTCATGAGTTTTTACCTCTGTTGTAAATCCCACTTGTGTAAAAAATATGCATAATTTTATAAATTAAAAAAATCATTATTTTTTTACTTTAAAAGGTTTTCAACGATTCGAATGAACCGAAATAAAATAGCCACGTTGAGTCTACTCTAAACACTGGTTTATTTACAATCGGAAGTAGTAAACAATGACTGCCCAAACTTGCAACAGCACTTAAATTTCAACCTAAAAAAAAAAAAAATTACGCCAAAAACTATAGATCAGGAGTAAATTAGATAACTAATATTGTTTCAACTATTTAGAATTCCAATCGTTGTTACAAAAACTAATTATGTATTGAAACATGGAGTATTTGCTACAGTTTGGTGGGCAACCACGTGTAAAATTGTAAGCCATTAAAATCATTGTCACGGTATTATTCAATTACAGATTTATGTATTTTGGGCATAAAAAATTATTTTATTTATAATTGTACAGCCATGGGGTATGGCATTACAAATTTGCATAAAATATTATAATTAAGAATTTGGTAGAGAAATATATACGTCCCAATTGACATTTTTATGCTCGAAAAGTCAAGATTTGGGGAAAGACTTTAAAAAAGTTGAATAATCGAGATATAAAAAAAACAAATAAATGTCAAATCTTTAAAAATTCAGAAGCCTTAATTATAAACAAAATTGGCCTCCATGGTTATCCAAAATTAAATTAAGTTTTATTAAAAGAAAAAATTTTATTTAATCAAAATTTTCTCTGAATGCTAATTTTTAAATCAACAGAAGGCTGAATTTTGTGCAAAATTAGCTCAAATGTTCAAAAAAAGCTTTCAAGAAGATTGTTCTTATTTTTCTTTTTCTATTAATTGTGTTTCAAAACCCGATTGTAACCAAAATCTTTTCATGAAGAGCTCAAGTAAGTTTTTCTTCCAAAAAGTTACCTAAAAGACTTTAATTTTGAGAAACCAAATGCTCAAAATAGTAATTTTTTTCCAATACACCCAAGAAGAAAAAAATGCCAAAATTGAAGGCGAAATTTATCCAAAATTGGTTCAGGGGATTCAAAATTATCACAAATTTTGTAAAAAGCCTCAATCCTAACCTACTTTGGCTCAGAATACTCAATTTTACATCAAAAATTGGTTCTGAAGGCTGAATGTACTGCAAAAATGTATTTTCAACCAGATATTGTTCATTTTCTCCGACAATTATTGGCTTTAGAACCCTACAATATTGTCAACTAAAATATGCCAAAAATGTCGATTATAGGACGCTTTTTCAATAGGCTTTAAGGCTCAAATTGTGAACAAAATTTGCTCAAAAAAGTCTTTTTTCCTCATTTGCAACCTGAATCTTTCGGCTTTTTCCTACCAGGACACCTACAGAGGAAAAATAATCTTCACAGATTTCAGTTTTAAAAAGACAAAACGTTTCTTTTCTATTTCCTTGGTTCTTTGAGATTTTAAACGTTGTTAATTCTCCAATAATATCGAAATGGGTTATTTCCGCGAAATAGGGACCCCCTGACGTTTATCGCTTTATCGGGGTGGAAGGATTTTCGAAGAGGATCTACTTATAAGAAGATGAAATTTTATCTCAGGTTTTTTTTTTTTTTTTTTTTTTTTTTTTTTTTTTTTTTTTTTTTTTTTTTCGGTGCAGGAATCATATCGTGTTAAAAAGTGCATGACCGCCTTCTCAAGGCTGACAAGAAGTCAATGTTTTCTCCATTTCCGTTTTTGAGCCTACAAAAAGTGTCAATTACACTGACATTGAATATCGTAACAGTATCGAATTTTCATTTAAGATTTCACCGAGAGATTCTTCATTTTGAAAGAGTTTTTTGTTGGTCATTTTGAACCAGAAGATAAGAGTTTCTCTCAAAAGTTTAAATTTTTCAATCTTTAACTCCAGATGCTATTCTGAGCAAATCAATGTTTGTACACAGTTTAGGACTAAAATAGCTTCATCATACTACGCGTAATTACGCAACGTTTTCATTGTATTACCCCACGAAAAAAATTAAAATTCCATACCAACTTAAATAGCACTGTTTTTGAGTAAACAAAAAAGTTCGCAAAAAAATTATTTACAAAAATTTGTCTTTCAAAATTTACTTTTTGCTTAAGAAATTTTTAACTTCCTCAACTAACCGTTTTTGGGAATATCTTTGGGAAAAGGTCTCTCGGACCTTCAGTAGAAGGATTGTGAATTTTTCCAATTTGCTTTGGGAGTACACAGCGGCCATTTCATCCGAGTTTCAAGAAATTTTTACAGAATCTTCCTTTCATAGATATCTTGAAGATTTTAGGGCCTTTTTTTAAATATGTTTTTATTTTTTAATTTAATCGCCACGGCCGTACTATTTGTACAATCTTCACCTAATTATCACCAAATACTTCTTTTAAATAGAACTTATTGAAGAAAAAAATAAAATAAATAGTTCGATAGTAAGTAAAAATTTGGGCTGTTCACGCCCGTTCCGTGAGGCCTATCTGGGCGAAGACTTCCTCTGTATTTTCTCCCTTGTTTTCGATTGTAGGGATAAAAAATCACAACTTCTTAAAGGAAGTTAATTATTAAACCCAACTTTTTTTCATAAATTTTATGAAATTGGCGAAAATACTCTTAAAAAAAAATTAAAAAAGGCTCTTTCGAGATTACCGAACTGCGCAGTTTATCCAAATGAGTGATTTCATTCAAATATTTTATTTTATTTTGAATCACATTTTCTCACGTCAATTGTTTAAAATTAAGGCAAAAAAAAAGAGAATTAATCTTTTTCATTTTCATCATTTAAAAATACGTTTTTCCAACTATCAAAAACTGTGTTGCGGTTAGGTTATACAACTTGGCTTCTGTTATCATTTTTTCTTTTTTCTCCCCCCAGCATTTTATTCTCCAAATTTTAAAAATTATGCACAAAAATTTTTAATTTATGTTTCATTCCTATCGTTTTTTGTATAAAAAAACTTATGAAGGCATATTTTAGTTTTTGGATAATAATTCATTGTATTTGGTTTATTTTAAGATATTAGATGGTCATTTTTCCTCTACGGGATCTGGAAGACCCTTCGTCCATGGAGGGTATCACAATAACTTTTCTTCGAGGAAGTTAAAAATCACAAAAGTAGCCCATTATAAGAATCATAGGAAGTTCCTGAACAGCGTTCGACCATGAAAACCGCATTATACAGGGTGTTTTACAACCATAAACCGTCATAAAACGACCCTCTGTCACTAATAAAGGAAAATAAAAATACAACTCGTTAAAGAGAGTATTTACGTTGACGTGAGACATGCGATCTTCCATTAGCGTTTATAGTTAGCGGAAGTCCAAAATATCGTGAGATTTCAAACAATTATTTAAGGGAACTAGATCTTTAAAGTTGACCTTATTGTTTGAATAAAGAGGCTTTTCTTTTCAATCGAAAACTCTTTAATTTAAAAAAAAACTCATTAATTTTTCCCCACGGTCTAGTTTTACCATGAAAGCCTTTCTTTTGTCGCATTGAAAACTAATAAAAAAAATTGAGTATCCATTGGGCAAAGTTTTGCATTTAGACGATCTCTTGAAAAATGTGAAATTGCGTTTTAACCTTTTGTAAGCCTTTTTTTAAGCCGGCCAATAAGTTAAATTGCAGACGCCATAAAATAGTTTCCTTTTAAGGCGACAAAATTAAGCCCTCCGCGAATTTTCCCATGTTAAAATCGCAGTCCTAAGAGGATAAGACATACCATTCCAGGGACAATGCGAGAGAAGAGAAAAAAAGTGTACACTGCTTTTTTTTTTCACATTTCAAAGAATCAGTGCCCTTTTACCTTTTCCTATTAATTTCTATAATGTCAAATTCCTATATTCTTTCTACAATAAATTCTATTTTTTTTTCTTCTTCAAAACAAATTCTCGATCTACAACTATTACTAACCAGTTTTCCATTACGTCGTCTTGGACATACTTCAAAAACTTACATATTTTGTTTGTCCTATTGTGGATCTACTGAGTGGCGGAGCTTTAGCTCATGACGTCATCAGAGTCCTTCCCTCTCTTTTTCTTTGCTAATTTGTTTTTTTTTGTTTTTTTTTTTTTAATAAATAATAATAAAAGTGTATTACAATTAATTTGCTCATCATAATAGAATGTTATTACAAAAAAAAAATCGGTTTCGTTGTTCGTAGTTGACATGTTGAAGTTTTCTAGGCGGTATAAAGTCTAAGTTTAGGAACGCCGGATGACGTTCACTAATATAGAAAAATGATTGACATCTCCTTCCGATCAAATTTTTTAAAAATACCTTTTTTTTTGTTTCTTTTTCTGAAAATCTTCCTGAAAGGGGTATCCCTTACAACTAAAAGAGGTATGAGAGAGCGGGGAATTGAAATTGGGTCGATTCCCAAAACAACTGTTGGTTCTATTAACGAGAAAAGTGGAATCCCTGTCGGCCGAGTCCCGGATGTCTATTGTCCTCAGGATCGAAATGAAGGTCGGACGGACGTTTGATAATGGCCCGAAAATCCACGGAGCTCAATAACTAAACATTGCAAAACCTCATACACGTTGAATCTGTCAATATACAATGAAATAGGAAGGATCCCTCCCCCAAAAACGATATCCTTTGTTCCTCTTTATTGTTGCTTAGAGGTACGATCCGAAAGCTCTAGAGCTCATTAGGGTGGAGGAATTTGGCGAAATATAATTATTGAGGGCCTAAATATTGGAGAACGCTGAATCCTCGAAATCTTAGAGAGAAGATGATGCTTCCTTGGCCGTCAAACTGAAGAAAACTTAAAAATCGAGTGGGTTTCTCTTCGCTATAATCCATATTAATCCATTTTTTCTGGATTTAACCGGGTGTTTTCCTCAGTTTTTTTACACGATTTTTGGACATTTTTTATTTCCGGTTTTTAGAGTGAAACCCCATATTTATAGGACTTTCGGAATTTCCCTTCTCTCTCGCTTGTTCTTTCGACTTCAATAAACTAGTTATTTCCTAAATTTTATCGTTTTCATCTGAACCCCCATTTTGGGAGATCGGCTTTTTGGAAAAAACCCCCAATTTATATTGGATTTTTTGGGAGTTTCCCGAGGTTTTGTGCATTGGTTTCTGTAATTGGGAATTTTTCGACTTAAAAAAAACCCAGATATTTCCCAAATTTTAATATTTTTGAGAAATTGGGGCGTTTTCACCAGAAAACTCCTTTTTCCTGATCGGAATTTTTAAAGAAACCCTATTTTTACAGGATTTTAGACGTATTCCTCGGTTTTTAGCGAGAGAAACTCCATTTTTATTGGATTTCGGGAGTTTTTCTCGGTATTTTTGAAAAAGAAACCCCGTTTTCAGGGAATTTTTGGATGTTTTCCTCGGTTTGTAGACAGAGAAATCACATTTTTATAGATTTTTCGTGAGTATCTTAGGTTTTATGACGGTTTTTCTAAAACTGGGGCTCTTTCGATTTCAAAAACCAGGCGTTTCCCAAATTTTAATATTTTTTTAGGAATCTGCGTTTTTACCAGAATTTCGATGTTTTTTGTAACAAGAATACCGTAATGTCGCAAATTGGCCGTTTCGGGCCTATTTAAAGGTTTTCTTCTACAAATTTAAGGGCCATAGGCTAAAAATTTTTACCCAAATTTGAGTGTATGTGTCGACATAATGCGTTTCGCCATAATGCATTTGACCATAAAATGGCAGAAATCGCGAGTTACCGTTCACCATAAAAAATCTGCAACTCAACATATAGAAAATAGTCGAAAACGTTCACCATAATGGATTTAAGAAAAGAAGAGATTTAACTTCTGTCGTTTGGGCATAAACATATATCTCACCATAAACTAGGGACAGCGTAAGAGCAAGCTTATTTTCGCCATTTAAAACGCGATTTTGGCGAAACGACAAAAACCTGACAGTTCACCATAATGCAATTCGCTCATTCTCGCGAGAGGAAAAAAGTAACCCTTTTGTGTCATAAAACGAGCTGATCCCATTGGCTGCCTGCTTGCTTTTCCTAGTTTATGGTGGGATGCTTTATGTTGAATTGCATTATGGTGAACTGTCAAGTTTTAAGGTTTTTGTCGGTTCGCCATAATCGCGTTTTAATCCGCGAAAGTAGGCTTGCTCTTTCTCTGTCCCTAGTTTATGGTGAGATGTATTGCCCAAACGACAGAAACAGTTTTATGGCGAAACGACAAGTTTAAAGCGAGGCTTTTATGGTGAGAAGCGTTATGGTGACTTGCACTTTTTAATATCGACTTGCATTTATTGAAGAAGTCGTTTATGGCGAAACGCTTTATGGTGAACTACAGATTTTTTTATGCTCAACTGCTTTAAGGTGAAATGCGTTTTGATGAACGGTGCCGCCCCCCCCCCCAAGTTAGCGATAAAATTTTGGTTCGACAACTTTCATCCCCCCCAAAAAGCCTATTTTTTCCTCTTTAAAAGTTGGACACTCAACCCAATAATCTGGGGGTTTCCCGCCCACGTGTACTGTCTTGATATTAGTTTCACTATCTCTAATTACTTAGTTAAGAAAGTATGTCGTTTTGAAGGGAAAATGAGAGGTAAATAATAACGTGTAAGGTTGGTAGAATTGTTATTCCCCCCCGTACCGTTTCCAGTTCCTTCCCGTCGACGGGAACAGACATTCTCCCCAAGTGAGAAAACTCATCGCGAACGAATGACGAAATGGCGACCGTACATTTAAAACGGCCACGATTCCACCGAGCGATCGTCCCGAGTCCCGCACAGATTCTCGTCTTCTGCATCGCCCTTCTTTTCCTTTTGGACGGAAACGTTGACAGATTTGAAATGTGTTTTGTGCCGTTTTGAAAGCCGTAGGGTGCTCGAACCGGGGCGGGGGATCAATAAAGTGATGTAGGTAGTGGTAAAGTGTCCCCCGGATGAATGAATTTATCTCAAGGAGTCATTCATAGAATAAAAAGACTTTTAAGCTTTTTTTTGTCATTTTCATCAAGAATGTTATGTGAAATTTTCAGAATGAAGTCAGGATGGGAAACATGAGACTTTTCGGTCCTCCTGTTCCGTATATTTCCCTCCCACACGAATTAACTAAAAAACGCGCTTTTATATTTTCACACGACGGCTAATGGAGAAATACAAAAATCAACTTTTACATTTTGAACAGTTCTCCACGCGAAGCGACAATCAATTTACAGGTGAGAGGAGCCTCCCCCGCCTTCACTCGCCTCCTTTTCCCCCCCCCCGCGGAAAAATAATCCGCCCCCTCCCCCCATCCCTCAACCTCCATTCACAAAACAACCCCCGAACTCCGTCATTCAACTTTCAATTCCGAGTCATTCACAATAATTCACATTTTATTTTGCGTTCGAAAAATTATTTAACAATCAATATGATTTTTCAATTTATTTCCCTTTTCGACATCATTTTTTTATTTTCTGAAATAAATTTTTCTTCGTGTATGAGAGACTTGGCCAAGAAGAGATGGCTGGTTGACGTTACCTCCCACCTTGACCTGCCAAAACTTCTTGGTATAACTCTACTAACGAAATCGTGACGTTAAATAATTCTTGACGGCCTAATATTTGAGGTTGATTAATGGCTGATCCCCCCCCCCCCGGCCAAAAAAAAAAAAAAACATGTTGGGCTAAGAAGAGTTGGCAGGTCGTGCCAAGAAGAATGGGCATTAAGTTGGCCGAAGAAGGTCATCCGCTCCCCATCTAAACACAGGCTAAGAAGATCGGCAGTCCAGGCCAAGAAGAATTGGCAGGTCATGTCTAGATAATGGGGATGTCGTTGATGGAAGCTTCTTATTTCGAACCGCCCTACTTAGTAATAACCAAGTTTCCTCTTAAAGAGAGGTTCGCATTTTTTAAATCAGCCCATCTTCTCCTTCTCGACCAGTCAACATTTCTTGGTTTATCTCAACCCTTTTGATAAAGTCCTCTCTTCCTACCCCATCCATTCCAGAGTTTCTGCATTTTTATGTGGTAAACACGCCGGTGGAGTTTTAATTTAAAAAAGTTAAATTAGCGAATGTTACTAATATTAGGAAAAGATGCATGAAAATGAAGGGAAATAGTAAAATCTGGGCGATCATAGGTAGTGCTTGATAGCCCCTGGAACTTGGCTTGCTCCTCCGTACTAACAGCTTAAGACTCGCTAAAACCCCCGTTTTTTGGTGGGTGGCATGTTTTGTCCGCTTTAAATGGAGTTTTTAGATCGTTATTTTTCTTTATTTTATTTTTATTTTACCAATCGTCGTATTACAGGTATGATAGACGACAGCACCAATAAAAGTGCCAAAACCGAAGAATATTTGACTGGACGTCAGGTAAAAATAACGTTCAGTAGATGAACACTTTCGTTGTTTAATTTTAGTCCGAAGTTAGTTAACAAAAGAAAAGATTTAACTTAAAAAATGAAAGGAAACCTTTTTTAAAGTATGATTTGGTCAATCAGTGATTCATTCTATGATACAACGTATTTTCTCAAGGGATCCTTTTATGGTGAAATAAATTTTTTAGTGATTTTCAAGTTAAGCCTTAATTTTTAAACAAATACATTTTTTCCATAAATAAAATTGTATGAACTTTGAAATGACATATCTGGTTAAAAATGCAATAGGTAGTTTCTGATAGATATAAATCTTGAAAAAATTTAGTGGCTCTTAATCAGCTGTTAAATATTTTTTTATTTTGTTTTCAGAGGATGGTTTCAAGATGCCAAGAGGGGTATCAGAAAGTATGCATATGCCTTGGGGAGGCGAAGCTGGTACAGTGTTTGAAAATTGGCATTTTATCATCCTAGTCTCCCTCGTCTCAGCTGTCACCCTAGTTTTTATAGTAAGTTTTACTTTAAAACCGTCCTTCACTGATAACTTATCT
>JACGAQ010004153.1:0-18666 GCA_014119065.1 Orius insidiosus | reverse complement strand
AACCTTCGTTATTTCAAATGAGAACCCCTATTTTTTATTTCAGATTCGTAATCTACGCAAAATTTCAAGTAGATTTGAGTACTCATATGACAATTTTGGACAACTTTTAAAAAATGTCAAAATTTAGCGTTTTTTGCGCTAAAATCCGTTAAATTGACCTAGGAGACTGGTTTTTTTTTAATTCCACTTATTTTTTCCCGAAGAATCCACTGTCTCAAATTTGAGCATCTTCGCATTCTGCATCACGAGATTTCGTCGCTAATGGCCTTTTTTCAAGTTAGAACCCAAATTTTTAGTTCAGAAATGAAAATTAGCACTTGTTGAAGGAATTTTTCTTTCGGACCACAATTTTGAAAGAGCTACAGCGTCTTTTGTGTTTATGCATCAAAATTAAAATTCCGTCAACAAATCGCTAATTTCCATTTTTGAAGTATGGAATTTGGAGTTAAACTTGAAAAAAGGCCATTAGCGACGAAATCTCGTGATGCAGAATGCGAAGATGCTCAAATTTGAGACAGTTGGATTCTTCGGGAAAAAATAAGTAGAATTAAAAAAAAACGAGTCTCCTAGGTCATTTTAACGGATTTTAGCGCAAAAAACGCTAAATTTTGACATTTTTTAAAAGTTGTCCAAAATTGTCATATGAGTACTCAAATCTACTTGAAATTTTGCGTAGATTACGAATCTGAAATAAAAAATAGGGGTTCTCATTTGAAATAACGAAGTTAGGTTGTGTCTGGGACACCCTGTATATCCAGGCGGATTTTAAACTACACCATCAAATTTTTGATTTAAATTAAGGGGGTTTACATTTAACTTTTTTTTCGTAAAACCACTTTTTAACGCTCTCCCAGACGCTTGCCATGTGTTTCCGGACACCCTGTATATCAATTGAGCAAGGATTAGAACCCGATCGCTGTTGACAATTGTAAAATGAATACGTTAATTTATTAAGTATTATTATTATTATTATTATTATTATTGCGTCCATTCTAGCGAGACTCATCAAACAATTTGATCCTCGCTAAAGGAAAAAAATGAACCCGTTTGCGGTATCAAATGAACACGAATCTTGAACACGGACAGTATGTTGGTTAATTTTTGCGAGGATCACATTTGATGACACAAGGGGGTTAATTTTGTCTAAAACAGAACCAGTTCGGAATTCCGTATCGGTAATGATAAGGTTTGACTACTGAAACCACCAAGAAGTTTTCATAAATAATCACAAAATTGAAAATAGTGGCGCGACCTGTTGGATTTTCTCATGAAGTTCAGTTGTCGAACCAATAGTTATAGAGCCTATAAGTTAACGACTGCTACGTTCGAGAAACTTGCTTCAAAGTTATCGAACTAATAACTTTATCGAATCTATACCTATCGACCCGATAACGAAACGTTCTGGAAACCGGGCATCATTCAGATGTATTAATTTTTTAAAATCATATTTAATGATTTGTTTTCTAGGGCACTTGAAACTATCATGGTTCGAAAAGGGGGTTACCAGACATTCTATAAAGGAGATGGACATTTGTATGTTCGTTATTCTACGTTTTCGGGTAATACAGGTAAGCAGTGCATTTTACAGTTAACAATCTGGAGAAGGTACTTGGTTGTACATTATATCCTCCAGAGCTTGCTTGCAGATTCAAAGCATGTTTTGTTTCTTATCATTGCTCCATTTGGATAATAGTGTTAAACTCGGGTAACATGTTCTTAAATTGCAGATACTACCAATGCATAAGATCTAGGGATCTTAAATGTCGTGGGAAGATGGTTTGTCTAGGTGACGATGTTCATCAATCAGCATGTCACAATCATAGTCCTCCTTCGAAGTCAAAGATTAACGAATTAAGGAAACGAGGGATGCGAATGCAAATGTTTTTGGAACGCAGTAAGGCACCACCGCCACCATCTAACGAAGGACAATGCTCGTAAGTTGATTTATTAATTTTAGGTTTCTCAAAAACTTATTTCTGCAGGACTGACAATGCCCCACTGGAAGGCTCAGAGTCAACACTTCTCCAAGAACCACCCCAGATTTGCTCGTAAGTTGTTTATTAATTTTAGGTTTCTCAAAAACTTATTTCTGCAGGCCTGATGATGCCCCCCTGGAAGGCTCAGAGTCAACAGCTCTCCAAGAACCGCCCCAGACTTGCTCGTAAGTTGATTTATTAGGTGTACAAAATGAAACTCAGCCACAGGGTAAATTTGAATTATATAGATTTTAGCCGAGTTTCATTTTGTCCAAGTAGTTCATTTTTTCAAAATTTGAACATTTTAGGCGTTAAAGTCCATCAAAAGTTGACCTTCTCCGTGTAAGGTTTGAAGTATAACCATTAAGAAGGTTAATTTTTAAAGGCTTGTAAATCGTAAACCGTTACAGATTGAAAAAATGCACAAAATAAATCTGTTGGAAATTTAATTCTCTTTAATTTTTATTCTATTCATTTTTTCTCTCGGACGCTGTTTTCAAGATAAATTTATTTAAAAAAATTATTTTCCGAAAATGTTGCATTCTAGAAAAAAATAATTAAATGCAAATTTATAGAGAATTAAAATTCCTACAGGTTTTATTTATTAGGTGTACAAAATGAAACTCAGCCACAGGGTAAATTTGAATTTTGTAGATTTTAGCCGAGTTTCATTTTGTAAACCTAATATTAATTTTATGTTTCTCAAAAACTTATTTCTGCAGGACTGATAATCCCCCTGGAAGGCTCAGAGTCAACACCTCTCCAAGAACCGCCCCAGACTTGCTCGTAAGTTGATTTATTAATTTTAGGTTTCTCAAAAACTTATTTCTGCAGGCCTGATAGTGCCCCCATGGAAGACTCAGAGTCAACACCTCTCCAAGAACCTCCCCAGACTTGCTCGTAAGTAATCAATTAATTTTATTATTTTATTTTTTTTTTAATTAAAAAAGAAGAAGAATAGGTTTAACCGATGAGCAAGAGGCCTTCTTCCTCATTGGTTAATCCATTTCTTCATTTCTGGACTAGCTTTATGGGCCATTAAGGGGGGGGGACCCAGGCGGGGCTCTCGCCATGTTGCCGTGGCGCCCTATTAGGGCCAACTCCGGAGGGCGAACCAATTTATCCGCGGATTTCGTGGAAGAATATTTATTTGGAATTAACTTCCAAACAAAAATCCCTCCACCAACCCGGGATCGAACCCTGGTCTCCAATGGTTGAAGTCCAGGACTGAACCTTCCAGTAATTTTATTAACTCTTGGTTTCTTAAAATCTTATTTCTACAGGACTGATAATGCCCCCCTGGAAGGCTCAGAGTCAACACTCTCCATCGCCCAGAATTGCTCGTAAGTTGATTTATTAATTTTAGGTTTCTCAAAAACTTTTTCTACAGGCCTGTTAATGTATCCTCCCGTGAATCATCCCGGGCAAGCTCGTAAGTTGAATTATTAAGTTTAATTCTTGGTTTCTAAAATGATTGCGCAGCCCGAGTAATTACTCCCTGGAAGACTCCTGTGAAACATCCCAGACAAGCTTGTAAGTTAAATTATTAATTTATTATTATTATTATATTATATTTATATTATATTAATTTAATTATTATTTTTCTGTTGGCATATTGATTCCCTTCTGGGAGACTTTCTGTCAGAACCTCTAATTCAGATTGTTTTCAAAATATATAATAATGACCTACTTTGTTTGTTATCAAGGAAAATAGAAGCCATCGAGGTTCGACATGGGGTTAACCTGTATTTGAATAAAGGAGATGGACATTTGTACAAAAAAATCATCAATCATCAACGAGAAAGTAAGCAGAGCTTAAATTTTACAGTTAACAATCTGGACATGGAAACGCTACAATACCCCGCCTTGCAAAAACCCTTCTACAGCAGCCAGAAAAAGTTATGATACTTCCCCGCCCTCGATGTACACTGTAGAGAAAAAGGATAGATGAAAGACTCATGCTCCCGTTTTCAAAGCTCCCCTTGGCGGTGCCGCGATATGCTTGTATACAGGTGTGTAATTAATCGGGCGCTTCATCTCTCCTCTTTCTCTACAGTGTAAATTTTAACCCTTTCGAGACTGCAGGCGACTATAGTTGCCATTCGCGCATGTCGCTTGGAGACCGGGTTCCCAGCGGGAAGCCTCTTTATTTCTCTAAGATATTTAATACCTTCGCTTCCCGTGGTGCTAGCGACATGCAAAACTGGCCATCTGTTGGGGAAGAAATGAACTACGTGATGATCAAATCACTCGCTTTCTGTGCTTTGCTGGGCGCTGGGAGCGGTCGGGGAGAAGTGCTGCACCAGTAGCCCAGAGAATCCGTCAGATGCAGTCTCGAAAGTTTAAGGCTCTAAGCTCCAGTGCTTGTTCTCTAGAAGCTGATTTAAAACATATTTCTCTCTCACCATTGTTCCCTAATGCTTATTTGCATTATAGTGTTTAAACTTGGATAACATGTGCTCTTATATTGCAGATACTACTGTTGCTATAAGTATGACGACCTTCGTTGCAGCGGGAGGATGGTTTGTGACGCTGACAATATTTTTGTTTCATCATCAAGTCACATTCATAGTCCTCCTTCTGAGTCAGAGATTAACGAAAAAAGGAAAAAGGGATGCAAATAGCATCTCGACGCATAGCGAAGTTGAATAAAAAGAAGAAAATAATTAATGAGTAATAAACAACTTTATTACACTAATTAAAGGGTTAATGAATTTAATTTAGTAATGAATCCATTAAAATACGTCAGAGGATAGAGGTAGCTGAAGGAAATAGTTTTTCCACCTACTTTCCCGCAGTCTTGAACAAACGTCATGCATTTATGTTCACAGAAATATTCTTCATCGTTTCTCTTATCCTCTGATGAATTTTTATGTTTTAAAACAAATTTAGTTCCTAAAATGCATAATTGTTATCAATAATATAGGATGTGAAAATAGCTATACCTTTCTAAAACATTTTTTACAGGCAGATACCCTCAGGAGCTTACCAATCACTATTTCTAGATGAACCATCCCAGACAAGCCTGTAGGTTCATTTATTAATTTTATTAATTCTTGTTTTCTGAAACAATTTTTTGCAGGCCTGTTAATGACTCCCTGGTAGGCTCGCAGTCACCACCTCTGCTGAAATGTCCTCTGAAAATGGTAAGTTGATATGCTTATTCATTCATTAATTTATTAATTTTATTAATTCTTGTTTTCTGAAACAATTTTTTTATAGGCCTGTTAATGACTCCCTGGAAGGCTCGCAGTCACCACCTCTTCTGCATGAAATGTCCTCTGATAAATGGTAAGTTGAAGTGCTGAACATGAAATCAAGTGGGTCATAGTTGGCACAAAGTTGATAAACCGAAAAGCGCTCCCGCACACCTGCCTCGCCAAAATATTGTGGCAGTATCATTCAGATTTTTTGTTTTCAAAATAATATATAATGACCTACTTTGTTTGTTATCAAGGCATTAGAAACCATCCAGGTTCGACATGGGAGTAAACTTGTTTGGTACAAAGGAGATGGACATGTGTACAGTCATAATAGACAAACATCAACGAGAAGGTAAGCAGAGCTTATATTTAAGTTATGATATCAACTTCCCCTTTGATGTACACTGTAGAGAGAGGAGAGATGAAGCACTATCAGCCACACTGTTACCACAGGAAAGCAAGCAGGCATTGCGACTGCAGAAAACATTCCAGCACTGCATTCTTCATGCTCCCGTTTTCAAAGCTCCCCTTGGCGGTGTTGCAATCTGCTTGATTACTGGTGTGTAATATATTAATCGGGCGCTTCATTTCTCCTCTTTCTCTACAGTGTAAATCGGAGGGTGGGAAAGTTGATATCAACGTTTCTGGGTGCTGTAGAAATGTTTTTGCGGGTGTTTTTACACGTGGTGTTTTTGATAACGATATCACATTTTTTGTAGTTTAAATTACTATCTATTCAAATGACTTTTAAAGTACACATTATAAATAGAGTGCAAATTTCAAGCTTAGTCCTCCAAACTTGGGACCCTTTAATTTCAGTTTAGTACCCAAAAATTTCAGTTTTTCCTTACATTTTGGAGGGGGGGGGGGGGGTCCATAATGGGTAAAATCCTTCAAAAGGCATTGGCGATAGTCAAAAGGAAACTCTTTGCAAAATTCAAGTCAATTGGTCCAGTCACCCAGGCTGGGCGTGTCAAAGTGGGGAAAAGTTCCCAAAAATTTTATTTTTTATTTCCTAACTTTTTTTGAGTTGAGATAATGAGTAAATCTTTCAAAAGGCACTGGCTCAAATTGAAAGGAAGCTCTGTACAAAATTTTAAGTCAATCGGTGTAGGAGAGGCTGTAGCCCGCTAACTGAAGAAGAAGAGCACGCAAAGGCGAAAAACCGGGTTTTCAGAGTTGTATATCTCGGCACCCTGTACCGATCGACTTGAAATTTTCAGCGTTTACTCATATTGAATCAGAGAAGACCTGTATAAAATTTGAAGTCGATCGGTATACAGGGTGCTGAGATCAGATCAGTAAACATACGGTACCGTACTTTGCGCTTTCCTTGATTGGTGGGTGGTTCATAATTCCTTGTGCATAAAGTTTAAGGATTCTTATTTGGATTATACTTTATGTGTACTTGGGTAACATGTGCTCTTATATTGCAGATACTACCGTTGCTATAAGTATAAGGAAATTCTTTGCATTGGAGGATGGTTTGTGACGCAGACAATATTGTTCTTTCATCATCAAGTCACAGTCATAGTCCTCCTACTGAGTCAGAGATTAACGAATTGAAGACAAAAGCGACGAAAAGAGCGTCTAACGCATGAGGTCTTCGAATAGAAGAAGAATTAATGAGTAATAAATAAATTATATAAATATAAATAGTAAATTAGAGTAATAATTTTTTTTAAATAGAGTAATAAATTTATTACACTAATTAAAAGGGTTAATGTATTAATGTAGTAATGAAATCCATTAAAATACATCATAGGATAGAGGTATCTGAGGGAAAGAGTTTTTCCACCTACCTAACCCCGCAGTTTGAACAACGTCGTACATTTATGTACACAGAAAATTTGAGAGAGCAATAAACGGAAAATATTTCACCTGAAATATTCTGTTTGTTGTTTTCTTATCCTCTGATGTATTTTTATGTATTTATAATCAAATTTAGTTCCTAAAATGCATAATTATTGTTATCAATAAATATAGGATGTGAAAATTGTAGCTATCCTTTCTAAAATATTTTTTTACAGGCAGATACCCTCAGGAGCTTACCAATCACTATTTCTAGATGAACCATCCCAGACGAGTCTGTAGGTTCATTTAGTATTTTATTAATTCTTGTTTTCTGAAACGATTTTTTTATAGGCTGTTAATGACTCCCTGGTAGGCTTGCAGTCACCACCTCCGAGATTAATGAAATAAGGACAAAGGGATGCAAAGAGCGTCTCGACGCGGCCGGCCTCGAAAAACTAATGAGTAATAAACTTTATTACACTAATTAAAAGGGTTAATGTATTAATTTAGTAATGAAATCCATTAAAATACGTCAGAGGATAGAGGTAGCTGAAGGAAAAGATTTTTTTTTCATCTCCCTTCCTACAACGCCGAGCATTTATGTTCACAGAAGAATTTGAGAAAGCAATAGACGGAAAATATTTCACCTGAATGTGTTTGTTGTTTCTCTATCCTCTGATGTATTTTTATGTATTTGATAAACAAATTTAGTACATACCTAATCGTATAATATTTTTCTTCTTTTGGTAATAAAAAATTTTTAGTAATTCCTTTCTGAAACTTTTTTCTGCAGGTCGATACCATCAATCTCACAGTCATAGTCGTCCTAATGAGTCAGAGATAAACGAAATAAGGATACAAGGGATGTAAACAAAAGTGTTGGAAAGCAGTAAGGAATCGTCGCTAATTGCTTCCAATGAATGAAAATGAATACGTAATGTAAAATAATCTTTAATACATTCCTAAAACGTACAATTATTTTTTCTGAACCTGGGTTTATTCTAAACTTATAAGCCTATCAGCATGGTGGAAGAGAATGTCTATCCTAGAGGTGAGGGAGATCACCAATTTGTCTAGTCTCAGCTATACAAAAAATAAAAAGAATAGCCAATGACCAATAAGAGTTGTAGAAGCTTTTTCCGCCTAGTGAGGAGTGTAGTAAATAAAAAAATCTACCTAAAAGAGAATGGAAAATAAAGAAGCCAACTGATAAGGTATAGGCCGAAACCGATCGTGCACTATCCATTTTTTCATTTGCCATTTTCAATACTTTATCTAAAACTTATGTATTGTTTTACATTGTACTACTCTCGCTACATAAATGTTTAAATACACTAGGGTTTAGGACCAATTGGTAAATGTCAAAATATACCGCTGAACTTCGAACAAAAAACCATCGATGATTGCGTCATCCTTTAACTGAGACCTTTGCATCTAAGGTAGGTAACTTGTAAACAATAAGGTTATCACTTGTGTCAGACTTAGTTTTTTGAAAACTTTACCGAAGATTAAATTTACCACTGAACTTTGTGTAATGATTTCTGTTTGATGAAAGCTGTTTATAGGAAAACCCGACAAAATCAACAATCGAAGAATGGACGACGATATAGACGTCAAAGGGATTTCTTTGAGGAAATAAAAGTAAAAGAAGAAAGTGAAGATTTTGTGAAGAAGATGATTCAAAAGATGATGTCCTTAATCTTGAGAGTTCCGTGACATGAAGATCAAAGTGAAAGAAGAAATATTTGCATGGAATAGCTTCGAGGAAGCACAGGAAAGCTCATCAAACTGCAACCCGACTTATGGAATGGTAAAAAAAAACTAAATTATGCACGAATGTGTTATTGTTGAAATGATTAGTACCTTTCGGTTTAGTAAGCCACTTAGTGCACTTATTTTGCAATCGGAAGTTGAAATGTCCTTGTAAATTGACGATCATACTGAAAATCTCTTGAAGGCATGGTTGAAGCAATATGCTCGGCTGCACAGGGTGTCCAACTAGAACCAGCAACTTTACGGCGAAGAATTTAGTCCTACAAAAAAAGTGTAAACCCCCTTTGTTTTTTGACGAATAATTGAGTGCAATAAAGAATTTTGATTTTGGTTTGAGCGACAGCAACTTCGTTATTTTTAATAGGAACCCCTATTTTTTATTTTAGATTAATCGATGCAAAATTTCAAGTTGATTTGACTATTCATATGACTCTTTGGACAAAAAAAAAATGTAAAAAAATGGATTTTGGACAAAAAAAAACCTCTAAATTTGGCATTTTTAAATTTGTCCTAAGAGGTCATACCTAAGTCAATTTTGTTATTTTTTGGAAATGCAGTTTCCACGGTATTTTTCGTTTGTATTGAGTTGTTTTTGGTTGTATAGGTACTAGAGTAGCTTTTTGCGAGTTAGGAATGAAGAATAGGCCGTAAATGTTGAAATTCCATTTATTTTTGGAGTGTTCATCTACTGGTTTCCAAAACCGTAGTTTTCCAGTAGATGAACAGTGTTCAACTACTGGTGAAAACCGCATATTCGTTATTTTTCCACCAATGAGGGCTTTTTTTTTTTTTTTTTACGAGGGCGTCTTCAACTACTCGGTTATTTCACCCTCGCGTCAGTGGTGTTTTCGTCGGAAAAGTTCATTTAGGTACATTGGGTTCAATTTGGGGACCGCCCGCTTTGAACCCTGGACCCCATTGAACGCCGTATCGCAATGTTTGGGATTAACGCCTTAACACGCGCGGCCACCGCGACGCCTATTGACCGATGAGGGCTTAAAATGTTCAAAATTATTCAGGTTCAGTTTGTTTCAATGAAAATATCAAAAAATGTTCGCATCCAAAGGATGAACGGGGTGCTTGTCCAGAAGTCGTGACTGTTCTCTGAGGGTCATCCCTCTGGCCCCAGTGAATGAACGGACGTCCAGTTGCATACAATTTGGCAAAAAAGTGAGAAAATAAAGTTAAGGGCTTAGAATGTCGACAGTTAAGGCAAACACTCTTGATAGAAAATCTAAAAAAAAGTGAAAAATATAAAAAAGTAGAATAAACAAACTATACATACACTATACCTATTTCTAAACTAGGAGGTAAACTTATCCAAGGCCTATATATTATTCTAATTAATTGGTTCCAGATGCCTAAACGAAAGAAAACTAGGAGGAAAACTGAAGAGGAAGGAGCCCCGACCAAGAATTCTTATCGTATTCCGAAGAAACTTTGATACGAGCTGTGAGAGAGGTGAAAGATGGCACTCTTTCCATCAACCGAGCTTCCAAGAATATGACATCCCCAAAGGAACTTTGTGGAACAAGGTCCGCAATAAAGTCCCACTTGCAAGAAAAATGGGTCCTCCCACAGTCCTATCTTCTTCCGAGGAAAAGAGCTCAAGGGGTGGATCTTGAAGAAAGCCATTCTTGGATTCCCGTTGCACCCTGAAGATGTCAAGGATTCCATCCAAAATTTGTTGAAAGATTGCCCGAGGGAAAATCCATTCACCCAGGACAGACCTGGCAATAAGTGGCTTTCACTTTTTCTGAAACGGCATCCAGAAATCAAGAAACGGAACACAGAAGCCATATCAAAGGCGCGTGCTGCCGTGACTAAGGAAAATCTTGGCGAGTGGTTCAACAAACTTCATGAGTTCCTTCAACAGCACGACTGCGAGGACATTTTCATTGGTGGGGACGGCAGCAGAGTTCTGAATATGGACGAGACAGGCTGCCTCACCTGCCCAAAAACGGGCAAGGTGCTGGGGCCTAAGAGCTTGCCTGACTTCTACGAGGTTTCTATCGGAAGTGAGAAGCAGTCCATAACTGTCCTCTGCACTTACAGTGCAGATGGAAGCGCCCTTCCTCCCATGGTGGTATATCCTCACAAGAGAGTAAACCCATCCATAATGCACTCGATGCCAGAAGGATGGGGGTATGGGATGTCAGATTCAGGATGGATGGTAAGCAATACTTTCTTGAGTACATTGAGAAAGTTATCTACCCCGTGGCTCATACGCAGAGAAGTTCAATTCCCTGTTATCATCTTCTTGGATGGTCACCGAAGCCATCTGAGCTTACAACTCTCCAAGTTTTGCCTCGAAAAAGACATCCATATCTACTGCCTGCCTCCCAATGCCACCCACATTGTCCAGCCATGTGACGTGGGAATCTTCCGCCCCCTAAAAGTTGAATGGAGGAAAATTGTCAGACGGGAAAAACTCCAGGGAAATGTTATCAACAAAGCTAATTTCGCCAAACATTTCAAACATGCATTTGACTCGGTAAAAACCAATGTGATTAGAAATGCTTTCCGGAAATGTGGCCTTTTCCCATTAGACTTCACTGCCATAGACTTTGATAAATGCATGTCTGAACGGAAGAAGAACAAGGAAGATGATAATTCAAACAATCATGATGACCTTCCTACTGTTGATTTTGCAACGGCGCTCAGAGTCCTTGAGGTGTACCTCCCTAAAAACGTTTCAGCTAATTTTCAACATTGGGAGGAAGAAAACGATTGTGGAACGTTGACAGAATCCAACAGGGGCTTATACCAGTTCTGGAAGTGGTGCCACGACAAAGTGAAACCAGCGGAGGTTTCACAAACTGAGACTGATTTACTTAACAATGAGACTAAGAGTTTCCATACTGACTTGGACAATGTCACTATGTATTGTCTTGATGGAAGTGATACTAGCTGTAAGAATGATACCTCTTTTCAAAAAGAAGACTGTGATCTGTCAAGTGAGCTGATGTCTGAACAAATCCACTTGTGCGATGGCATTACATGCCTTGGCTGTGACCAAGTGGGGACTATTATAGCAACAGCATCACCAGCACCAGTTGAAGCTGACAGTGAACCAAACATTCAAAAGGATGCTGTCCGATGCTTGGAAAAAACATTTTAACTACAATACATTACAAGCTTAGCTCCTACAAGCAACAGTGCACAGCCAACAGTGCAAAAAATAGTTGGTTGCATAACAACTACAGAATGGATACAAATTCAAGAAGCAAAAAGGAAAGCCAAGAACAGAAAGAAAAAGAGAAGGAAGAGAGGAAGTTGGCGAGAGAACAAAAGGCTAAAAAAAAGGATAAACAGTTAAAAAAGTGCAAAGGAAGAGCAAAAAGTGAAAATAAATGCCTAAATGCTGAGTTTTTCCTTATATATAGGTATTAGGTACCTACTAGTCACCGTTGTGCCTTTCAAACGAAGTTTGTGTTTAATTTAAGTTATAAATACGGGTATTTTTTTTACATTGTAGTGTACTGAAATTTGTGGCTGTGAAAATTAAAACAACATGTTCCTAATTATTATGTTACAAATGGGTTTGAAACCAGAAAAACACGTTCCTGTATTTAATAAAACAATTTTAAATGTTTTTTTTTAGGGCCTCATTTATCCCGTTCACTACTGGGTTTTTACTGTTCATCTTAAGGGCAGCAGTGTTCATCTACTGGGTAAAATGAGCTTGCCTCCACAAAATCTTATTTTCAGATAGTTGAACACGTTCAGGTGTTCGGTCTGTTCTTTAATAAGAACTCGACATCCATGAGAAAGGTATGGGACCAAGAAAATGGAAATATCTGCATTAGGGAAGCGGGAATAAATTATCAAAGTTGAAAATTACGCAGAAAACTCGTGAGTGTTCAACTACTGGTCCACCCACGTTAGCGCCACTTGCCGGTTCCAAGCTGACTGCAGGAGGTTGCTCACTATTTACTGTTATAACACACGTTTCGTTAACGTTAGTCATGAAATTTTTCCACGACCTCTATAAGATCCCAATTGAACTAATGAGCGCTGAATCAACCCACAGAGTGCAGTGGGAGGCTCTAGAATTGAGAAAATACAAGCGCCTGTTCAACTACTGGGTGGTGGTCAACTACTGGTCCACCCACCCTATGAATAGTCAAATCGACTTGAAATTTTGCGTAAACTACGAATCTGAAAAAAAAAGGGGATTCTTATTTAAATAACGAAGTTGCTGTCGCTCTGGGACACCCTGTACACCAAAATCAAAATTCGTTAATTGCAATCAATTCTTAGTCAAAAAACAAGGGGGGGGGGTTTACATTTAAACCCCCTTAAAGAGAACTGAGAAGTAAAATATAGTGATTTTTCAATTTCAGAGCATAAAAAATTGGGTTCCCATTTAAAATAACGAAGTTAGCACGTTTTTGCGCCAACCTGTGTACCAAAACCAAAGTCTTCCAAATGGAGTCGATTCCTTGTCCAAAAATAAGGGGGGTTTACATTTAACTTTTTTTTGTAGGACTAAATGCTTTGACGTAAAGTGCTGGTCCACTCTAGTTGGGACACCCTGTTTTATACATCCCTGTCATATACAATATGAGCTTATGCTCATTATTATTTTTTTAATGTATAAATGTAATTTTTTTTTTCAATTTCAGAAAACGGAGGAACAAAATCCCAACAAGCTGAAACGAAAAAGAATTGATCATGTGTGTGCAAAATAATCCGATTGAATCTCAGGCCCTGAATTTTTCAAATCAAAATGATTACGTTGAGAAATTGAAAAAGATCCATGATCAAGAAAAGAAGACGAAGAAGCGGCCGAACGCAAAAAAAAACGTTGGCAAGGGAACGTATGAGAAGATATCGTGAAAGAAGACGCCTAAATGGATCAAAATCTTATGATTCCCATAATCCTGAACCTTCACATAAAACTCCACCATTGCTAGTATTAAGAAATCAAAAAATTACAATTCAATATTCTCAAATACCAGGAACATCTACGAATAAAGATATTCCTCTTGTTATACGCATTGATCCAGGAAATCGTCATTCTTCACTAGTAAATGAAGAAAATGAAACAAAGGAGACTTTAGCACAAAAACATCATGGGCACATCTCCCACTTCCAAAATACAACTCCAATCATCAGCGAGAGACAGTTGTGCCAATGTACATGATCAGTTTTTAAGAATGAGGAGGCACAAGAAGGATCATCAATCAAGACTTGTGAAATGGTAAAAAAACATAGAACTTCACATATTTTTGTTTGTTGGGAACAATTCTTAGCTTCCTAAGGTAATAAGCCATTTTTTGTATGGCTAGCTAATGTGACTGAGCCATCACGTTTCGGCTATGTAACGCGAAAGTGAGAGGGGAACAGTTGACAAAGGAAGATTGTGGGTTTTTTTTTTTCTTTTTTTGGCCTTAGTGCTAGTATCAGCATGGGTCGTTATTTTTGTAATTATCAATTTGTAAAAGGGTTTTCAAACTTAAGAGTTTATAATCCCCCTCGCGTCGTGGTGTTTCCCATCAGAAAAATCCACTTAGGTTCCTTAGATTCAATTTGGGGGCCGCCCGCTTTGAACCCTGGACCCCATAGATGAACGCCGTATCGCATTGTTTGGGACTAACGCCTTAACACGCGCGGCCACCACGACGCCTAATAATCATTTATCCTACTTCGATGTCAAAAATATCATTGATCCCACTTCAGATGCCAAAATAGTCATTTATCCCACTTCTGATGTCAAAAATAATCATTTATCCACTTCTGATGTCAAAAATAGTCATTGATCGACTCTAATGTCCAAAATAGTCATTGATCCCACTTCTGATGCCAAAATAGTCATTTATCCCACTTCCAATGTCAAAAATAGTCTTTGATCCCACTTCTGATGTCAAAAATATCATTGATCCGACTTCTAATGTCCAAAATAGTCATTGATCACCTGATGCCAAAAAAGTCATTATCCCACTTCCAAGGAGTAACGTTCAAGGTCCTGAACAGGTAACACCTATTATCAGTGCTCCTGTTTAACAAGGAATAACTCAAGTTTAAAATCATTTATGAGTGTACAAATTGATCAAGTTTGAACTTTAAAGTGCCCTCTTCCCGAATTTGTCAATAGTTTTTTTATCGGTCGTGTCAGTTTTCCGTTATCAATAAGTTTTTATCGTAACTTTTTTCCCGAAATTATGGAAAACTCGGCGTGTTCGGACCCGGAAGCCTCTGGAGGGGATAGGCATGCGCGATCGGACGGCTCTTCCTCTGGTTTTACAAGTAATGTTTGTTTACAAGATTTATCTGAAATGCTCAACACTATCATATCAAACAAGGTTGACGCTAAACTTTCACAACAATTAATAAAACAACAACTTGAACTTTCTTCACTTCTCGAAGAGCGTCGTCAATTATTAGACAATTTGAAAGACCTAGCTGAGTCCAATCTGAAGAAGAACGAAATTTTGAAACGTCTCGAGACAAAAATCTTAAGTTCTCAGAACAAACGAAAAAGAGTTAAGCTCATAGTTTTCGGACTCTCTGGATTATATGAGACCTCAGATGTGGTTCCAGCGCTTTCCCAGCACATAGATATCGACTCTGCGGCTGTTGTTGCAGTAAAAAAATTAACTAAAAAACATAATACAGCCATCAATACAAAATGTCCTTACTTACTGGAATTTGCTAATTATAGTGACTCGAGAAAAGTCATGAAAGGCAGTTACGGCTTAAAAAGCACGGGAATTTTCATTCGCCCTGATATACCTTCGAAACAGAGAAAAATAAATCAAAGCATTGCTCAAAAGTGTAAAGAACTTAGAGAGATCGGCATCAAATGTAGACAATTTACCACCGGGGTTAGAATTAAAAATAAGTTTTACCGAAATGCTTCGGATATTCCATCTTTGAGCTACTTTTTGGATCCCCCCCCACTGAATCTGGACTACGTGTCGAAACCTACTCAGCCTTTACCGTACCCTGATTGTCAACACCGCCAAGCGACTTCTCCAATCGAAAATAGTCTTAAAGATAAAGTACTCTTTTGGAACGTTCATGGTCTAAAAAACTTTATTGATTCCGGCAGTGAATATTTAGAAGATCATTCGATCCTTGGCTTGATAGAAACGTGGTCCACAGAAGAAAACATTCCCATGACAAAAGAAATGAAAGACTCTTTCCTCGTTATATCGGCACCAGCACTAAAAGGAATTAGAGGACGACCGTCAGGAGGTTTAACCCTGATTATTCGAAAAGACTGGGATCCACATCTGGTAGAAAAGTCAAGTAGTTATATAATGGCAAAAGTGATGAAAAAATCTGTCAACATGATGATAATTCTAGTGTACAGTAAAGACGCTGCCAGCTTCCCTTGCGTCATAAGAAACATTGAAAGAACATACCAGGAGGCCCAATCTAACCACCCCGAATTCGACTTCGTAATAATGGGAGACTTCAATTGCAGAGTTGGAAGTTTGAACTCCTTCGATGAAGAATTTTTTCTCGGCACCGATTTCAAAAACGTAAGAAGAAGCGAAGACAGTGTCTGCAGCTCTGCAGGAAAGCAACTCCTAGACTTCATGGAAGAAAATGGATTCGTCCTTCTCAACGGAAGATCAGTATCCGATGACCCGGCCCAACACACCTTTATTTCGAGTCGAGGTAAGAGCGTGATTGATTTATTTTGGTGCAGTGTACAATCTATCAACCTATTTAACGATTTGAAAGTCCTTAATGACCGCTCGCTATCGGATCACCTCCCCGTATCAGTTAAAATGAATTTGGCGACACCCATGTCTGAAACTGTTAATTCTGCCCGATTAGAATGTAAAACTCTTAAATGGAAACAAAAAAAATTAGCGAATATAAAAAATGTATGCTTTGGAACCCAAACGTAAGCTTAAAAAATAACTGTAATGACGTAAATCGACTTAGCTCCTTACTGGTAGAATCAATTTCATCTGTTGCAAAAGGTTTAGGAATGGAAAAGACAATATTGTATGGCAATGTAAGGAAAATCTTTTTTCATAAGCCATGGTTTGATCATGAATGTAAGGGTGCTAAATATGATTTCCAAAGTCGATACAGAAGGTGGCGTAGGAAAAGTGGTCCATTTGATGAATATATCAAGTCAAAAAAGTATTACAAATCCTTAATAATTAGTAAAAGAAAACAATATGAAAAACATGTACAAGAATCCTTAAGTAATGTCCGTAACGCTGTCCAGTTTTGGGAAACCGTAAACAAATTTCGACGAAAATTTGGAGTCAAAAAGGAACTAAGTATCGTGCAATGGGAATCGTTTATGACTCAATATTCACACCAACGCCAAAACTAGGTGGCCTCATACCGCAGGACGTTAGACACCCTTATCTCGACGGTGATTTGGAGGTCAAAGAGCTAAAAGCAGTCATTTCCAGCTCCAAAAACGGCTCAGCTCCGGGCTTCGATCAGATATCGTACGAGTTCATCAAAAACTTACCTGAAAATTGGTTCTTTTTCATATTCTCCATGTTCAAAAAATGTTCGAAACCGAGCGCCTCCCCCCAGATTCCAAAATAATTATGACAATGTTGTATAAAAAAGGTCTAGCCTCGGACCCACTTAATTACCGTGGAATTGCTCTCCTCAACTGTCTCACTAAGCTCTTTACCAACTTGATTCGACATAGACTTGAAATCTGGGCTGAAAACAACGGCATTTTTCCTGAGTTTCAAAATGGTTTCCGACGCGGCAGATCATGTGATGACAACATTTTCACCCTCAACACCATAGTGCAATGCTATTTAAACAGAGGAAAGCCTGTATACGCGTTATTTATCGACTTTAACGTGCTTTTGATTCGGTGAACCACACCCTATTATGGAGAAAGTTAACGAACTTGGTGTAAGTGGCAAAATCGTCCGAATTTTGATTCAACTTTACGGGTCAGCAGAATTTCAAGTACGGGCGCAAGGGAAACTTACGAAGCCATTCAATGTATCTGAAGGGTCCTGCAAGGGGAATCCCTTAGTCCCTGTTTATACTCACTTTTTACAGCCGATTTTGAGGAATTCTTCCGGAACAAGGGAATGAACGGTCTACGTCTCGATAAAAACACCGATATACTCATCTTGGCTTATGCTGACGACATGGTCCTTTTGGCTGACTCTCCCTCGGATCTAAGAAAGAAGTTACGCGTTCTAGAAGAATACTGCGATGCTAATCGCTTAAAAGTAAATTCCGAAAAAACCAAAGTCCTAAAATTCAGCAAAAGCACGGGCAGGAAAAGAAAACTATGCTATTGGTACCAAAATCAAGAACTCGAATCAGTCAGCAACTATACTTATTTGGGAATCCCCTTCTCCAACTCAGGACTTTTTTCCATCGCTGCAAAACATATGATCTGTAGAGCAAACATGGCGTCTTCATCAGCATTATCAATTCTCAGCCGATGCAAAACCAATTCTTGGGATGCCCAAATGAGAGTGTTTAACTCTCTGGTAAGAAGTGTGCTGATATACAGCATTCAAACTGGGGTTTTAGATACATTAAAGAGCTGAATCGATTCCAAGCTAACTTTTTGAAAAGGCTGCTCTGTCTAATCCGCTCGACCCCAACTGTCGCCGTTCGTCTCGAAACTAATGTCATCTCGATGTCACATGATGTGCTTAAAGCTGCTCTGGAATGGCTAGGCCGTTTAAGCTTAATGGAAGAAACTAGGCTCCCTAAATTATGCTATCGAGCTCTCCTAAGCAGACACTTAGAGGGGAAAGATGAGCTAAAATTTAACTGGGTGTCTCAGGCAGAGCATCTAATCAACACGGGCTGCTGGAACATGGTTGACCTGCACAATATTGAATCGCTGTCGAGCAAAAAGGTGCGATCGGAGATTTTAATTAAGTCTTCCGAACATTTGAGGGCTCTCGATAAACAAATGCTGTCCGGACTTAGATTTAGTCGCGTCTACG